>CM073895.1:1800000-2074850 GCA_037176705.1 Molossus alvarezi | reverse complement strand
AGCAGAGAGGGAGGAGAGAGGGAGGAGAGAGGGGAGGAGAGAGGGGAGGAGAGAGGGAGGAGAGAGGGGGCAGAGGGGAGGTGAGAGGGGAGGACGAGAGGGGGAGAGAGGGAGGAGAGAGGGGAGGAGAGAGGGGGCAGAGGGGGAGGTGAGAGGGGAGGAGAGGAGGGGGGAGAGAGGGAGGAGAGAGGGAGGAGAGAGGGGGCAGAGGGGAGGTGAGAGGGGAGGAGAGAGGGGGAGAGAGGGAGGAGAGAGGGGAGGAGAGAGGGGGCAGAGGGGGAGGTGAGAGGGGAGGAGAGAGGGGGAGAGAGGGAGGAGAGAGGGGAGGAGAGAGGGGGCAGAGGGGGAGGTGAGAGGGGAGGAGAGAGGGGGAGAGAGGGAGGAGAGAGGGGAGGAGAGAGGGGAGCAGAGAGGGAGCAGAGAGGGAGGAGAGAGGGGAGGAGAGAGGGGAGGAGAGAGGGGAGGAGAGAGGGGAGAGAGAGGGGAGGAGAGAGGGGAGGAGAGAGGGGAGCAGAGAGGGAGGAGAGAGGGAGGAGAGAGGGGAGGAGAGAGGGGAGGAGAGAGGGGAGAGAGAGGGGGCAGAGGGGGAGGTGAGAGGGGAGGAGAGAGGGGGAGAGAGGGAGGAGAGAGGGGAGGAGAGAGGGGGCAGAGGGGAGGTGAGAGGGGAGGAGAGAGGGGGAGAGAGGGGGGAGACAGGGGAGGAGAGAGGGGAGGAGAGAGGGGAGAGAGAGGGGAGGAGAGAGGGGAGGAGAGAGGGGAGGAGAGAGGGGAGGAGAGAGGGGAGGAGAGAGGGGAGGTGAGAGGGGAGGAGAGAGGGGGGAGAGAGGGGGAGAGAGGGGAGGAGAGAGGGGAGGAGAGAGGGGGCAGAGGGGGAGGTGAGAGGGGAGGAGAGAGGGGAGAGAGGGAGGAGAGAGGGGAGGAGAGAGGGGGCAGAGGGGGAGGTGAGAGGGGAGGAGAGAGGGGGAGAGAGGGAGGGAGACAGGGGAGGAGAGAGGGGAGGTGAGAAGGAGGAGAGAGGGGAGGTGAGAGGGGAGGAGAGAGGGGAGGTGAGAGGGGAGGTGAGAGGGGAGGAGAGAGGGGGAGAGAGGGGGGAGAGAGGGGGGAGACGGGGAGGAGAGAGGGGAGGTGAGAAGGAGGAGAGAGGGGAGGTGAGAGGGGAGGAGAGAGGGGAGGTGAGAGGGAGGTGAGAGGGGGGAGAGAGGGGGGAGAGAGGGGGGAGAGGGGGGAGAGAGGGGAGGAGAGAGGGGAGCAGAGAGGGAGGAGAGAGGGAGGAGAGAGGGGAGGATAGAGGGGAGGAGAGAGGGGAGGAGAGAGGGGAGGAGAGAGGGGAGGAGAGAGGGGGCAGAGGGGGAGGTGAGAGGGGAGCAGAGAGGGAGGAGAGAGGGGGGCGAGAGGGAGGAGAGAGGGGAGGTGAGGTGAGAGGGGAGGAGAGAGGGAGGAGAGAGGGAGGTGAGAGGGGAGGAGAGAGGGAGGAGAGAGGGGGGAGAGGGGGGGAGAGAGGAGAGGGGAGAGAGGGGCGAGAGAGGGGAGGAGAGAGGGGAGGTGAGAGGGAGGAGAGAGGGGAGGGGAGAGGGAGGAGAGAGGGGAGAGAGGGGAGAGAGGGAGAGGGAGGAGAGGGGAGGAGAGAGGGGAGGAGAGAGGGAGGAGAGAGGGAGGAGGAGAGAGGGGAGAGAGAGGGAGGAGAGAGGGAGGAGAGAGGGAGGAGAGAGGGGAGAGAGGGGAGGAGGAGAGAGGGGAGAGGGGAGACGAGGGGAGGGAGAGAGGGGGGAGAGAGGGGAGGAGAGAGGGGAGCGAGAGGGAGGAGAGAGGGGGAGAGAGGGGGGAGAGAGGGGGAGAGAGGGAGGAGAGGAGAGAGGGGAGGTGAGGAGGAGGGAGTGAGGGGAGGAGAGAGGGGGGAGAGAGGGGGAGAGGGGGGAGAGGGGGAGAGAGAGGGGGGAGAGAGGGGAGGAGAGAGGGGAGGTGAGAGGGGAAGAGAGAGGGGAGTGAGAGGGGAGGAGAGAGGGGTGAGAGAGGGGATGAGGGAGGGAGGAGAGAGGGGAGGAGAGAGGGGAGGAGAGAGGGGAGGAGAGAGGGGAGGAGAGAGGGGGTGAGAGGGAGGGAGAGGAGAGAGGGGAGGAGACGAGGAGAGAGGGGACGTGAGGGAGGAGAGAGGGAGAGAGAGGGGAGGAGAGAGGGGAGGAGAGAGGGAGGGAGGGGAGGAGAGAGGGAGGGAGAGGGAGGAGAGAGAGGGGAGGAGAGAGGGGAGGCGAGTAGGGAGACTGTGATCGGAGAGGGGGAGGGAGGTGAGAGGGGAGGAGAGAGGGTGAGAGGGGGGAGAGAGGGAGGAGAGAGGGGGAGAGAGGGAGGTGAGGGGAGAGAGGGGAGGAGAGAGGGGGAGGTGAGAGGGAGGAGAGAGGGGAGGAGAGAGGGGGTGAGGGAGGAGGAGGAGAGAGGGGAGGGAGGAGTGAGGGGAGGAGAGAGGGGAGGAGAGAGGGAGGAGAGGGGAGTTGAGAGGGGGGAGAGAGGGGAGGAGAGAGGGGCGGTGAGGGGAGGAGAGAGGGGAGGAGAGAGGGGATGAGGAGGGAGAGTGAGGGGAGAGAGAGGGAGGAGAGAGGGGAGGAGAGAGGGAGGAGAGAGAGCCCACTGGTCTGGGCTGTGAGCAGGGGAGAAGCCGTCCACCTGCCCTCCTGCCCCAAGGTGGTGCCAGACTCTCAATGAAGACGTGCAGATGCCACCTCCGTCCACACCAGCCCCTGCGGGTGGGAACCAGGCGTGTGAAACCCCATGTCTGTGGGAGTGAATAGTCAGGGCTCGTCCCTCACCCCATCCCTCCCGCTTGTCAGACACAGTCCGGGCTCCCAACATGGTCTGCAGGGCCCTCAGCAAGCCCCTGCCCTGCCTGCCTCAGTCTCCCCTCCTATGTCCTGTCCCCTGGCCCAAGCTCCACAGGGCAGTCCGAACGTGGAGCGGACCGGCCAGTACCTCTCGCCCCTTTCAGAGACCAGTTGTCTGGGCCTCCCAGTCCCTTGCAGAGAGCCAAGCGCCAGACCCGCCTTTGTGTGGCTGAGGGTCCCTGCCCTCCCCCCTCAGGCCACTACCTGAAAGAGCCTGCTTGTGCTGGGCCCATCTGTGCGTGGAGCACGGCCGCCCTCTGCTGGTGGCCGTGTGCAATGACCACGGGCTGTCACCCGGAGCCTCATCTGCAGGCCTTGGATGGTGGACACAGAAGGCAGAACCCCTCCACCTGGCCAAAGCCGCAGAGGCGGCCCTTCAAGGCCCGGCGCTGGCCATCACGAACGGAGGCAGCGTCCACGGAGCGCTCGCTGTGGCCACGGAAGGCACAGCAGTCCCCGGCAGGCTCCCTGACCCCCACGCCTTGAGTCAGAAAGGATACTGAGGCACGACGGGAAACAGGGATCTGGAGTGAGGTCACTGCCCGCTCCTGGACAGAGGAGCCACACAGGCCTCAAGGTTATCACCCTCTGCCCATTGCCCAGATGGAGAAACTGAGGCACAGGGCACCCAGTCCCCCTCTGGCCCTGATTGGAACGCTTCCCTCTGCAGGCTGCTGGTCTGGGGCTTGGAGGGAGGGACCTAGTGGCAGGGCGGAGGGTTTGGGTGGCCTCGGGGGTGGGGCCCGGGCACCGTCCTCCCAGCCCGGAAGACCTCAAAGCAGCAGTGAGGACAGGGGCCTGGGAGCCCAGCAGGGTGTGAGCAAGAGGTGCTGGCCGCTGGCTCTGGGCTCGGCCACACCCAGTCCTCCTGTCGGCAAGTTGCTGAGCCTGTCCCTGGAGCCCAGCTCCCGGCCCTGACCACCCCCAAGTCAGCTAAAGTCCTCCCAGGTGTCCCCTCCCCTGGATGCCCTCCCCCACCCTCCCTGATGTGGGGCTCTGTGCTCGAGGCCTGGCGGCACCCACCAGTGTCCACTTCCACAGGAGCCACCACAGGCCCCGCACCCGTCCCTGGTCCCCAGCCTGGGTGCGCCGCTCCCTGGAGCCTGGCCACCCGGTTACCACCTCCGCCAAGACGCCAGGTGCAGTGGGCAACCACGGAACCCAGCAGCCAGGTAGGTGGAGGGCTTCTCTCATCGCCATCACGGACGACCCCTGGCCCTGGAGAGGGGCTGGCGGCTTCAGCAGGAACAAACAGTGGGGTTGACCGTCAATCGGTCTCAACAGCAAAGGCTGGGAGGTTTCTGTCCACTGTGCCGACCGGCACTCCTGAGCGGGACACCGGCAGGGGTTGGCCAGGACTAAGCCCACCCCTATCCCCCCGAAGGCCCGGCTCGCTGGGAGCATGGGGTCACCTGGCCTGGCCCCCATCCCCCCACCCCCACCCCATCCGGGCCCCCCAGGAGCCGTATGCGGGTAGTTGGAGACCAGGACCCCACACTCACTCCGGGAAAACCCTCATTCGCTGAGCCTCCCACACCGTGAGGTCAAGGTCACCACTGAGGAGAGAAAACGGGGCCACTGAGGCTAGCACAGGTCACAGAGTCCTTGCAGGTCAGCAGTAACCGTGAACCAAGGTGAGGCAGTCACCAAACCACCTCGGTTACCCTCACACCCCCCTGGGGGCGACTCTGATGCCCCCACATTCAAATGACGAGGACAAGGCCCAGAACAGCTAAGGGACACTGGTCAGTGGTGGGATGGAGCAGGCCAGGCTGCACCCTGCAGAGGGGGTGTCTGGGGGGACATGGGACGTGGGGCCGGGGCCAGCGGAGGAAGGGGACCTCGGGGTGTCCCCAGGAAAGGGCGCTGTGTGGCGCCATGGGTGAGCATGCCCACCCAGAGGAGGGCGAGCCTGGAGGCACACAGACGTCTCCAGGCCACAGCTCGGGGCCAGTGCTCAGGCTCCTCGGTGCCTCAGTTTCCCCCATCGGAGAAGACCCAGGTTTCGTGGGACTGAAGCTTTTCAACTTGGACCCACAGTAAGAGAAAGAATATAAAACTGGGTGCAGGGCTCGGAGGGGCCGCGCAGGGGAAGGCCCTGAGCTTTCCTGTGCAGAATCACCCCTCCGAGGGCCATATCGGAGCGCTACCCGGAAGAGCTGGGCGCCATGTCAGCACGCACGGGCTGCACGGGCATCAACTCGCACCAGCACGTGTGCACTAGCACGTATGCGCACACGCAGGAATGCGTGCACTGTGTGCACACATGCACACCTATGCCCACTTTCAAATGCACAATCCGCATGCATGTGTTTGCATGCACGCACACGGACAACATGCACACGTGGGTGCACGTGGCTGGGTGCACGTGGTCACACCTAGCACATGCACACACGTGTGCCTACACACGTCACAGTATAAGCACACACACCTGCACACGTGTGCGAGCCGCTGGGGTGCTCCTGGCGAAGCTCCGCGCCAGGCAGGAGGACGAGAATGTGTGGGAGCTGCGAGCCCTTCAAGGTCAAAGCCCCGTCTTCCGTGAGCTCTTGCGCACACACAGAAATCTTACTCGTCTTTTCCGATCTTAAAGTCGCAACCGTCCTTTCCAAGAGGAGAGAGCAGTGAACTTCCTCCGAACTCTGTAGCCGTGTATAAGGGAGTAGGTTTTGCTTCCTTTCGGAATGCGTCCATTTCTGATGGAAGTTCAGGTGGAAGCAGGGGGCTGGCCTGGGGACAACCGTTCAGGCCGACTGGCTCAGCTGTCGCCGTCCCCAGAACAGCGAGGCAGAGGCGCGCCCACGTGCCGCCTTCCGCAGCGCGCTCGGGCGGGAGGGCTTCGCGCTGGCTCTCCTTACTTGCCTCCCGTCCTCCAGGGGGACCGGATGGTGACTCCCCTGGGAAATAAGTCACCACCCCACCCCCAAGTGGCCTTTCTCACGACCGAGCCTGCTTTTTACAGCCACCATGCCACGGCTGGCTCTCAGGGCAAGGCTGGGGTTTGAGTCCCGCCATCCTTCAGGGCCCCGGGAGGTCGGCCACCCTCGCCCAGCCGGGGGCCCAGAACCAAGCTGGTCAATCGGGCAGCCACCCGCCGTCCCCACATCCTGTGGCCCGGAAACGCAGGCTGCTGTGGGCAGCAAAGGAGCCCAGCACCCGTAGGGTTGCTTCTTGGAAACGCTGCACCCTTCAGCCCCTCAACTTCCTGACCCAGACTCCGCTCACGCCCCCAGAGGCAATGACACCCTGGAGCCTGGCCTCCCGTGGCCTCCGGCAGGTGTCCATCTGGGAGGTCGGGGCTCAAGGTGCTTCCCGGATGGGATGTGAGCACGCGTGTGGGGGCGGGGAGCGGCCCTTCTCTCTGTCAGTTCCTGAGGCTGCTGCAGAAATGGTCACGGACGTGGTGATTCAAACATCAAAATGTATTGGCTCATAGTTCTGGAGATCAAGGCCAGAGGGGTGTCCCTGGGCAGGCAGGGTCCTTCGGGGGCCCGGGGAGTCTGCTCCCAGCCTCTCCCAGCTCCGGGAGGCGCCCGCAGGCCGTGGCTCGTGGCCCCTCCTTCTCCTCAAAGCCGGCAGTGCGGTCTTGTCTGTGCGCTCGGACCTCAGCTTTCCCGGTCCCCAAGGACCCTGGGAGGCCCCACTGGGTAACCCAGGACGACCCCACCTCAGGACCCTTCCCTTAACCCGCCTCCAAAGTTTCTTCTGCTGAGTAAGGTCACATCCACGGGTCCCAGGGACTCGCATGTGGACGTGTCTGGGGGTCCTCGTTCCGCCCACCTCCCCTCCACGTGCGTCACTGCCTGGCCACCGTCAGCGGCGCCTGGACCGAGAGGCGGGTGCAGCTGGGCCCGGGGCAGCCTCCCCCTGGGCTGGGAGCCTCGGAGAAGCTGCAGCTGTTAGAGCCAGGAACCTGCCCGTGTGACCCTCACAGTCCGGGAACCGCCACCAAATCCAGGTGGGACTCTAAAAGTCTTAAACAGCAAAGTATTTTCAACTGAAAACCCAAGGGTTTCTCCACACCGGGGTCCTTTCCTGACACCCGAGGGATGCGCTTAGGAAGCAGCCCTGAGGCGTTCCATCCTCTGGGCCGAGGTGATGATGATGATCAGGGTGCCGTCATGGGGAGGCCGTGGGGAGGCCCCTGGACACCCTCGGACCAGGGTCGATGATGATGATCACGGTGTCGTCTGTGGGGAGGCCGTGGGGAGGCCCCTGGACACTCTTGGACCAGGGCCGTTCTGCAGGCGAGACGCCGCACAGAGCCAGACACGTCGTCGGAGCTCGGGAGCGTCCCCCCCCCGTGAGCAGCTGGACCTCCACGTGGCCCAGGAGCTGTGGGTCCAGGAGGGGGCGGCTGCAGAACCGGAGAACGTGGACCCTGTGGTTACAGAGCTCTGGGCCACACTGCAGACAGCTCCTCTCCCCAGGAGCCCCGTGCAGGGGCCCTGACCTCCGCCTGCAGGGCCCCCTGGTGGCTGGAGTCCTGCTAAGTCAGTCAGGCCAGACTCCCCCACCTGGGGCAGCCCGTCACATTCCTCATCAGCACCCTTGCCGTCGGTCACTCTGGCCTGCCTTCAGCAGGAGTCCCCCAACCCCGATGTCCCCTCTTCGTCATTTCCCACGCACAGACGCCCTCAGCCTGCTTTGGGGCTGCAGACCTGCTGGTCCTGGTTGTATGGAAGTGAGCTCCCTGCCCTGGGCTGCAGCGGTCTGGAGGAGACTTCCTGATCACTAACAAGTGTCAGGTGAAATTATCTGTAACAGAGACCACCCCACCCCACCCCAGCCAGATTCTCACTTCCCCTGTCCATCCTGAGACAGTGCGGGTGGCCTGACACCACTGGTCATCTGCGCTCCCTGGGCACCGCCCGCCTGGAACACTGCCCGGCGCCAACTCCTGACAGGGCCCCGCTGGACACGCCGAGGCCAGGGAGGCACCCCCAGGAGGGCCAGCCCGCCTGACTTCACTAATCTAACACCCGCTCACCTGTCAAAGTGCACGCGGTTTCTTGTAAAAATGACCCGGCTGCTAATTAGGCTGTTTATAACTTGTTTCCCTGGTCACTAATGATAATTAACATGCAAATGAGCTCTGGGAGGGGAGGCTCTGGGGCCCCCGGTTCATTACCACGTTAATTACTGTTTGCATACTTAACACCGCAGATACAAATGGCCGCATTTAGTGCAACGGGGCTGGCCGTAATTACGCCGACGACATTTGGAAAAGTCATTTTGCTGTGTTATTTTTCTGTGTGATTAATGAGTCCGTGCCGGCTTGATAAACTTCGTTAGTGCTAACCAATCTAGGCTCGTGCACAGACCGGCGGCAGGCTCGGCCCATTAATCTCCCGTCCCGGCTGGTTCCCGAGTCCCAGCGCGAGGAACAGGCAGAGGAGAAAGTTGGGCAGCGTTGGGGGGAAGCGGACTTTCTGGGCGTCCGGCGGGTGGGGCTCCTGGGGTCAGCTCCGGCGCAGGGACAGAGGGCGTCTGCTAGGGTGCTGGATTTGGGGAGATCTGTGACTGCAGGCCCCCCGCATGGCAGCTCCGAGGCCACGGGAGGCCCGGCTCCCTCCACCCATCCTCCTTCCCTCCCTCTCCCACCTGCCAGGTGTCTGCGGGGCAGGGGCAGGGGCTGCCCACCGTGCCCTCCGGGAGCCAACATCCCACAGAGCAAAGCCTGCAGCAGACGCGTACTTGTGCGGGGCCATGGGGGGAGGGGGCGGGATCTTTCTTTTTTTAATATGCTTTTATTGATTTTTAGAGAGAGAGGATGGGAGAGGGAGAGATAGAAACATCAGCTGCCTCCTGCATGCCCCGCGCAGGGTATCAAACCCGCATCCTGTGCATGATTCCTGACCAGGAATCGAACCAGTGACCTCTCCGTGTATGGGACGACGCTCAATCCGCTGAAGCACACCGGCCGGGCTCAGCAAGCGTCTCTCTAAGGAGGGACGATGGACCGGAAGGAAGTGAGGGAGGAAGTGTGGGGAGATGGGCAGAGCAAAGGTCCTGGGGCAGAAACAGGCTTGTCAGGGAACAGCATGGGGCGGGCACAGCAAGGGTCAATGGGGCTGGGCTGGATGGCCAGGGTGCTGGCAGATGGGCAGCAGAGGGTGGGCAGGAGCTGTTGGTTCAGAGGAACCCCGAAGCCTGATAAAAACAGGGGGGCCATCTCCACTAGGACTTAACTTCTCAAACCTGGTCCTCCCTAGATAGGAGCTTCCCCCACAGTAGCTCCCCTAAGGCAGAGGTGGCCCTCGGCAAACCACCAGCCCTGTAACTGAGATTAAGACACACCTGAGCGACAGGTGGGCAGGTGGGTGAGGGGAGTGGTGGGGATGCTCCTCCCCCACTGCATTATTGATCAGGGACAGACTGAGAGAACCACCCATGACAGGTGTGCCCCTGCCCACTCGCCGGCTGCCAGCCAGCCAGGAGCTCACGGAGGCCAGCGAGGCAGGGGGAGGGGTTCAGGCCCAGGGGTGGCCGGGGCCAGGAGGAAAGGCCCCGAGAGGAGGGGCCCCGCCCAGGCAGTGCCCTCTGCCTGCAGTTCCTGCCTGTCTGGCGGCAGGAACCAGGGGCTGAAATTTCATCTGGTGACTACAGGCCCCCAGCCACCCAGGTCCCCTGGATCCCTGCAGGTGTCCCGCCACTGCAGCCACAGGTAAGCCCCCGAGGCCGGAGGGCTGCTCAGGGCCCTGGGTGTCCTGAGCGCTGGCGGCAGCATGCTCTGGGGGAGCTCACACACACGCAGCGAGCACCCAGGGGTCCACGGGACGGGGGAGCTGCCCAGAGACATGACCAGAGCTGTGCCTGGCTCCCCGTGAGGGGCAGGGAGAAGCATCCCTGAGAGAGTCCAAGGTTGCCTTTTGGGGACACTGGGTGCCATCACGGGTTGGTGCTAAGTGCTGTCCTTTCTAATGGGGTGAGCTGAGGAAATGAGTCCGCCTTCCTGGTGGGTACCTGTGGAGGGGGCCCGGGGAGCCCACGGGAGAGTGTGAGCTCGGCCCCCGCGGCCCTGTGAACTGTCTCCTCCTTCGGGTGCCCCTGGGTGGTGGTGGGCGCAGAGCCTGCCCGTTGCCTGCAGGTTGTGCCAAGGACCCTGCTCAGAGTCTCTGCCTGGGTCCTGGCCGTGGCTCATCGGCGTCAGGAGGGCTCAGACTTCTCTCCCAGCCCAGGAAGTGCAGCTTGGGAGTCTCGGGTCCTTCTGGACCACAGCAGAGTCTGCAGGCAGGGACCTCACCTGGCACCCACCTCCCGGTTTCGGCCTGGCGCTGGGATCGTGCTGGACCCGGGCAGCTCTCGGGTATCTGGAGGACAGGCTGTGGGCGAGGTGAGAACGCACCTGATCTGTAAAGGTGACGGGCAAAGTGGGCTTCCCGGCCCAAGGCCTCCAGCCCGCTCAGGGAGCACCCGAGGGGTCAGGGATTCAGTGTGAGGCAGGCGACCTTGGCGCTCTGTGCGCAGGCGGGGCCTGGGGCAGCCTGCCCGCCCGTCTCACACGGGAAACCACCGTGTGAGGTCACCCCAAGGCCACCACTGACCATCAACTTTCACAACCTGCTTCCACTTCCGAAGATGATGCCAGGAAAGTGCTCAGAGCCCTTTCCAGTCAGGGGTGTGACGAAGACAGTGGCTGCCCCAGGGACTCTGTGCGCCTGCTGGGACCGCGATACAGGCACCCGTGTCCCTCAGGGCGGCCATTTCATGGCTATTTCAGGGAGTGCAGTGGGTCCATGCAGGGCACTCCTGGGGTGCCCTCTCTCCAGGTCTGTGCTGCCGTGGCGGGCTCCGTGGGCACTCCCGTCGGGGCCGTGGCGGGCTCCGTGGGCACTCCCGTCGGGGCCGTGGCGGGCTCCGTGGGCACTCCCGTCGGGGCCGTGGCGGGCTCCGTGGGCACTCCCGTCGGGGCCGTGGCGGGCTCCGTGGGCACTCCCGTCGGGGCCGTGGCGGGCTCCGTGGGCACTCCCGTCGGGGCCGTGGCGGGCTCCGTGGGCACTCCCGTCGGGGCCGTGGCGGGCTCCGTGGGCACTCCCGTCGGGGCCGTGGCGGGCTCCGCTCAGGGCTGACTGGCCCAGTTCCTGGCGCAGCGGGACGTCAGGAAGTGCGTTCAGTCAGAGCCCAGCGCTTCCTTCACAGTGAAACTCCATTAGCCCCCAAGCCGTGGCCACGCCATGAACTTCCCACGGAGATGCCAGCTGCCCTGTCCTGTCGAGGTCGCGGCGAGCACAGCCGCGCCGAGGGCAGTGGTCGGAACGGCCTCCACCGGCTGCCCAGATGCCGTCCGAAATGGCGAGGCCTCCGCGGCAGCTGAGGGACGGCTTCTTCCTCTGAATTCTCCCCTCACACGGGCCTGACGCAGCACCGCTCTGCCTGCTCCGCACCTGCGGCATGTCCGCATCCTGACGGCACAGAGCAGGTGCCCGAGGTCACCTGCACTGGGTGTGCTGATCGAGGTGGGGCTGTGGTCACAGCTGGCGACGTGCCCAGACCACCGGGCTCATCTGGCCAGTGCCTGTGGGTCACTGGGCACCATGTAACGAGCAGAAGCTCGGGGGACCAATCCGGGCTAATGTGGTGACAAATGCCACGCAGCCCCCCCTCCTGCCCCAGGCCCTTTCCACAGCCAGTGTGACAGCCCAGCTCCACTGTGGCTCTGGCCTAATTAGGGTAATTAAAATGAAAGTAATCAAAGCAATAGGAACTCTCTTAATAAACTGTCACCGCTGTGTGTGTCGCTCGGGTGCTATGCCTCTGTGAAGGCCAAGGGGCCACAGAGCAGGCCGGGAGCCAGCAGGAAGACCAGGCCCCGCTGACCACGCCTGCCCAGTGTGGGCCTCGACCCCCGACTCCCTAACGGGCCCAGACCCTGGGAAGGAGACCAGAGCACAGCACCCCACTCCCAGGGCCCCGCACCCCATCCCCACAGTGGGCACCCCACCTGGTTCCCTGAGCCCTGCAGAGGACCAGGGCTTTGCCTGGCACCTGAGCCCTTGGCATCTCGGGCTGGGAGGGGTCCTTGCCCAAAGCAGCACCATCTTTCCAGGATCCTGCAACCTCCTCCCCTCCCCAGGGCCCTTCCAGGGCAGCAGCCCACAAAGGGCCTGTTCTGCTGCTGCTGGGCGGTGAGGGGGGTTCCCAAAATATCACCTCCTACCGCAGCCCCTTCCTCAAGTACAGCCAAGGTGACCCCAGCCTGCGGCTCCTGGGACAGCCCCTTAGAGCCACCTTCAGGGCGCCGCCTCAGTAGGGGCAGTGCCAGAGGGAGGAAGCTGGCCCGAAGGGGGCTGGATGTGCAAAGGGCCCCGTCTGCCTCCCTGGTGCCGGAGAAGCGAGGGGCGGGCGCCCAGGGCAGCTGGGGTGACCCACAGGAACCCAAGTGGACGGTGGCCTGGGGGCGTTTTCCCTGGCAGCAGCTTGCAGGGTAAAAAGTACCCCAAACAGCCTGGCAGAGAGCTGGGGCCAGGGCCCCTCCCCGCCCCCCTCCCCGCCCCTTCCTGGAGCGCCTTCCCCAGCGGAGGACAAGGAGGGTGTGGACTGAGGGGTGGTCTAGGGTGCGGTCAGCTCCACCGGGCGTCCAGCGGCCCCGCACACGGAGCCCGCAGTCTGCTGGGAAGCTGGCCGGAGCCTGGCCCTTCGGGGGTGGCTCTCCCCTCCGGCTCCCCGCGCCTCCCCGCGCTGGGGCTGGGGAGCCCAGAACCGCGGGGTCGGCAGGGATCAGGGCCGCAGGCAGGGAAGGGCGGGGCCGGGGAGGGGGCGCCCGGCCGCTGGGGGCGCAGCTGAGGCGCGGGCGCGAGGTGTTGACGCTCTCCGGGGAAACGCACCCGGCACCGGGCCCCGGGCTTGGCGGCAGTGGGGCGCCTGGGAGCCCAGCCCTCGGACTCTGGAGGGGCTCGCTCACCATCGCTCCTGGGAAGCGCGCCTTTCCCTTCCCCGTGCGCCCCGACAGCCTGGAGCACACGGGAGTGTGACCGTGTGCACACGTGTGTTAGGAGGTGCGTGTGCGCCTGTGTCTGTGCTGTGCGTGTGTCGGTGTGGGTCAGAGAGCGTTGACTGGGTGGGCAGCTTGTCTGCAGGCCCTGGGAGCCGGGGAGAGAGGGCTGAAGTACTTACTTCCTCGGGCCAGAAGGTTTGGGAGGGAAAAGCCTTGTGGTGGGGCTGGCCCTAAACCCATCTGAGAACTGATGCCCTGCCCCGGGCCAATGGCTCCCCACCACCACCCAAGGGCCAGGCAGGTGCCCCTCCGCAGCTCAGCACCCCTCCCACTTCTCATTAGGCAGGTGTGGGAGGTGGCGGGCGTGTGACTCTGAGGCTGGACAGGTCTAGTGAGTCTCACTGCTCAGAAGGCTGGGAGTTGCTTGTGTGACCTGGATTGATGGGGGGGTCCACCTTCCTGAGGGACCTGTGCTGGGAGGGACAGGAGGTGGAGCAAGGGCTCGGGGTCCCTGGCCCCTCAGGCCACCCAACTCCTCCCCCCGTGGACGCTCAGGGCATCGCCCATAGCATGGCCATTGCTGAGCAGGGCCACAGTCCCATTCTGCAGAGGGGGAAGCTGAGGCCCAGAGGCAAACAGTGGTCTGGCAGCCTGGCCAGGCAGACCCTGGTAGCCAAGCGCCCCAGCCCCACAGACATGGCCTGCAGACACACCTAACGGCTGGGGTCACCCCCTTCTCACCCAAGGGGCTCCCCACTGACAGGCTTCATGGGGAGGGGCGGGCTGCTGCAGGCCCAGGGCTGGCTGCTGTTGGAGCAGTGACCACACTGCCCTCCCCCGCAGGAGCCGGAGGACCGGACATGGGCTCACCGGAAGTGCCAGCGTGATGTCAGCCCAGGAGCTTGTGGCCTGCCTCTGCCGGGAGGGGGACCAGCACCTGGCCCTGGGGGAGCCCCCACTGGCCACGGCCTTCTACCTGGCTGCGTTCAGCTGCCACGCCCCCTCCGCCGTGCGGAGCGTCCGCGCTGCCCTGGCTGAGGCCCGCGGGGCACCCGTGGTGGCCACCCTGGAGGCCTGGTGCCGAGGGGAAAGCCAGATCCCGGCCATTCACTGGGATGGCATGGCGGTGGTGTCCCTCACCGGGACCCTGGCCTCCGCCTTCCTGGCCGCCCTGTGCCCGGACCACCCGGCCGCCGTGCTGCACTCCCTGGCCGGCCTGCTGGCCCACGGGCGCCACGGGGAGGTGGTGCGGCGGTGCGGCGCCCTGCTGGACGCCCACTCCCAGCAAGCCCTGGAGCTGCAGCTGACCCGCGCCCTGGCCTGGATCCTGTCCGGGGCGCAGGTGGACGCTGGCCTGGCCCACTACCTTCAGGCCTTCGCCTCGAGGGCTGACCGCACCGTGACCTTCGTCCTCACCCACCAGCAGCCCTACCTCCCTGTGCTGGTCAGCACTCTGCAGGACCACGTCTCCAGGCGGCAGCAGGCTGGGGACAGCGCCGGCCAGCAGGAGACTGACTGCCAGAGACTCCTGGCCGCCCTGGACCCCGGGGGCACCTGGAGCAATGCTCTGTCCCCTGACGTTCTGCTCCGCGGTGGCAGGTATGAAGACTGCCGGGCAGCGTGCAGCCGGGCCCTGGAGTCCGACCAGACCAGCGACAGACCTCAAGGTAGGAGTGCGGGTCATGTGCCCTAAGAGTCGAGGTGAAGGTCAGTCCCGCCGCCTCTTCGCAGCGCAGCCCAGTTCTGCTTGTGGTGGGGAGGGAGTGTGCTGCGGCCGGGACAGCACAGTGACAGGATGGCAGGCCCTGCCTCTGCGGAGCACCCACGGGAAGAAGCACACAAGAACCTGGAGAAGTGAAACATGCAAGGTGTGCTTCTAGCCAGGTGATCAGGGCAGGCTTCCGGGAGGAGGTGTCACTTGAGCTGCAACAAGGACTCCAGGTCGCTGAGGGAGAAAGAGCTTGGGGTGTCTGTGCCACCGAATGGCACTCGAGTGGCTGTCAGGGGGGAGGAGGCAGACGGAGAGTATGCTGTCCTGGCCAAGAAAACTTTCAGATGTGACCCGCAGAGTAGCCAGAACCGTGGGAGGGTTTACACTGTGGGGTGAGGTGCTCTGAGTTGCCTTTGTAGAGTCTCTTCTGGCTGCTGTGACCAGAATGTGCCTGGGAAGCCGAGCGAGAACCGAACCTCTTGGGGGGCTGGGGGTGGTCCAGGTGGGGGGCTGGTCCAGGCCCGTGGTGGGGCGGGTGGTCCAGGCTGGGGGTGGGGAGGGTGGTCCTGGGTGGGGATGGGGAGTGTGGTCCAGGGTGGGGGTGGGGCGGGTGGTCCAGGCCCCGGGGTGGTCCAGGTCTGGGGTGGGGAGTGTGGTCCAGGCCCGGGGTGGGGAGTGTGGTCCAGGCTGGGGGTGGGGGGCTGGTCCAGGGTGGGGTGGGGAGTGTGGTCCAGGGTGGGGGTGGGGCGGGTGGTCCAGGGTGGGGGTGGGGAGTGTGGTCCAGGCTGGGGGTGGTCCAGGCCTGGGGTGGGGAGTGTGGTCCAGGCTGAGGGTGGGGCAGGTGGTCCAGGCCGGGGGTGGGGCGGGTGGTCCAGGCTGGGGGTGGTCCAGGTCTGGAGGAAGACTGGGCTCAGCAGAGGACCAGTCTGGAGGCTGGAAGGCGAGAGGTGGCGGAGGTGCAGATGGAGGAGCAGAGTTGGGGAGAGACCGGTCTGAGACATTGCTAAATGAGAAATGACGAGATTGTGTCTAGAGTTAATGGTGGCTTTACGAGCTCACGTTTCGTGACTAGAATGCAGACAGCAGGGGAGGAACACACCGGAGAGGGGTGCAGGGTTTTCCACACACCCAGCTTGAGCCCCCACTTCTGCCTGGCCCCCCTGTGGGTCCTCCTCCTGGTGGGGGCAGCACCAGACGCCGAGCTCCCTCCCAGCTGCGTGGCCTCTCGGCCGCCCTGGGTGCACCTGGGCTGCTGGCTGCACCCACTCTGCGCGCCGCGGTGGGAGTTCAGTGAAAATTGTACCAAACGTTTGTCTTCCCTGGCTGCTTGAGATCGTCCACCATCACGAGTGACACAGTAACTGTTGGGACAGGAAGTGCATGACCCAGACTCCTTCAGTGGAAAGAAACCGGCATCACATCCTTCAGCCCAGGGAGGCAGCCGCCCGAAGACAGAAATGCGGGGAAACTGGCCGAAAGGTACAAGCCGCAGCAGACGCCCCCTTTCTGTCCGGATTCAGACCCATCCTGGATGCGGCCAGGCAGCTGGCGTTGGCATGACTTGGGATTTCTGGGATCACACAAAGGAACATGAACCCAGACAGAGCCTTGGAAGACATGCCTGTTTGGGGAGAGGACCCCGAGAACCCAGAGAGGGGCGCAGGAACACACGGAGACAGCCGGGGCTGCAGAAGGGACCACTGCGGGGGTGGCCGAGTTCTCCTGCCAGGATGGATAAACTGAGGACATCGGTGTAGGCAGCACACGGCCGCCAGAGCGGGATGCTTGGTTTGAAGGAGAGGGTTTGAAACCGTCCACACAAAGAAGGCATTTAGCCCCGGCCGGCTTGGGGGTGGTGCGGCCACATCCCCAGTGCCCATGGGTGCTCCTAACCACCCACCCCCTGGCTCCCTAAGGAGGACCCAGTGGAGGGGACGGGGGACAGGAAGGAGGGGGAAACAAGCCTGCGAGGTGCCGCGAGGGCATGTGCAGGGCGAGGGGTGTGCCGTGTGCCGGGAGCTGGTGCTGGGATGCCTGGGAGGAGAGGACAGGAAGGTCCACTGGGAGGTGAAGGTGACCCCGATGTGGGAGGCAGACCAGAGGGCGCTGAAGAGTGAGTGGGCAAATTTGTTTTTGGAAATACGCTAGACCAGATACCCTAAAGCCCTCCACTATAAAAAGTATAAAAATGCTCAGCAGAATCACAAAGAATCCTGAGCGTATGAGACAGTAGGGGACCCTCCGTGCCCAAAGCACAAACTTGCAGTGGCTGGTGAGCAGGGGCCCATGCCATGGCAGGTTGGGGGCACTCTGCAGCTCCCAGGTGAAGGGGTCCTCCACCGTAATGACCAGGAGTGACCTTTCAGACATTCAGAACCCCCAAAGGTCTGCAACTTCAGAAAACAAGTATGCTAGAAACACTGTCCCTCCCAGGGGAGATGGTCAGGAAGCTTGTCTGTCCTGCCTTGGCTCTCAGCTGGATGCGAGCATCTTCCCCAAAAGCACTGCATGAATTAGACCACCAGCAGTTATCACACCACCAGCAGCACAAGTGTGGCTTACGACAGGAACAAATAAATTTCCTATCACAAACTTTTTCCAAATGCAGTTTCCCATAACAAATGTATTCTAATCTCAAGGTTACTTATCAAAAGTCCTTGCTAACATTGAACAAAACTTCTGTATCTTGGAAAGTGCTCTGTCCTTCATTTAAGTAGATAGAGGGACAAGATACAGAGTAAGAATAGCTTTAACTCCAACCTCCCAGTGTGTAAGCACCTGTGTGCCATGGTTTCCTGAGCTCTTATCCTCCGAAAGCACCCAGGGCAACCATCTCCTATACATTAAGTGTTCTTCATTAAGAACTATACAGAAAGATAACATATATCAAAAACCTACCAAAAACATCATACTTAATGGTGATATTTTAGAAGCCTTCCACTTAAGAATGAGGTGGCTGCTCCCTTTATCCATCGTTGTATTAGAGATGCTAGCCAATGCAATAAGATAAGAAGGGAGAAAAATTTGTAAGACAGAAAGGAAGAAACAAAGTTATCATTAATTCCACACAATATAATTAGCTATGTAGAGACCCCCCCCCCCCCGAAAAAAGGTATTAAATATGGGAAAGGAATTTAACAGGATATACAGAAAGCATTTATATTTATAGGTACCAGCAAGAAATAGAAACACCGTGGTTAAAACATATACCATTTACTATAGCAACAGGAAACAATTTATTTCAGAGTCATATGATTTTATGAAGAAAAGTATAATACTTTATTAAGAGATAATAAAGAATGCCCTTGCCGGTTTGGCTCAGTGGTTAGGAGAGGGGGAGGAGATGGAGAAGAAGGTCATGGTGTAAGGATTTTCTCTACCAATAAATGCAAAACTATACTAACCAATAGAGAAGGTTATTGACTTAAGGGATAGACAGAAAGGCCAATAAAACAAATTAGGCCAGAAACAGAGCCGTATATATCTGGAACTTAATATGTTAGAGTGAGCATCGCAAATCTACAGTGAAAGAAGAGGACTATTGTTCAGTGGGTGATGCTGATTCTCTACTTCAAACCATGCAAAAAAAGTAAGGTCCAGGGGAACTGTGTCATTAGTAAGTTTCACAGAAATGAAAGTGTAACAGAGTATCATTAAGAATTCTGTGAACAGCTGGGTTCTCAAGATACAAAAAGTGGAAACAGTAAAGGAAAATGTGATACATTTGATGAAATTGAAATGTTTAAACTTCTGTTTTGCCTACAACTATAGAAAGTAAGAGGACAAACCACAACAGAGAATATTTGAAAACTATACAATGGCCAAAAAATTAGTACCCAGAGTATTTGAAGAATTCCTACATGTCAATAAGAGAAAAAAAAAAAAAAATCTGGTGCTAGAATAAGCAAAAGCATTTCCCCAAAGAGAAGATACAGATGGTTAATGAACATGTGGAAAATATCCAACATCACTGTAATGATACAAATGCGAATTAAAGCGAGATACCACTTTCTACCGAGCAGATTGGGGAGGAAAGTATTTTTATGTAAATGAGCCTCACTAGTAATCAGGAAGATGAAAATTAAACCAACAATGGAAAAGCATTTTATACCCCCTCAGATTACCAAAATGTTTAAGTCTAACAGTAGAAGAGTCTGGCTTCCAGTAATGGTGGAGTAGCTTGACTAGACTATGGACCTCACCGAGAGCAACAACAAAATTTGGACAAAATATAAAATGCAACCATTTCAAGGTACTGAGCAGCAACTGAATTCAGGCAGAAACTGGAAGTTGACCCTTGAAATATGAGGACTGTGAAAAGTGAGATTTGCATGCTTGTAGCTCTTGACCTGAGGAAACTCCTCCACCCAAGTTTGATCTGTGTAAAACAGAAAGCAGCAGTTTTACCAGCTTGTGATGTCATAGGACAAAGTTCAGGGCTGAAAAAATAAATGTCTGGAAAGTTAGAAGGGAAGTACTGAGGAGGAAGCCACAGAGAGGGTGAAACCCAAACTCTGAGAATTAAGTTCAGCTGACCACCAAACTACACATACAGGGGACACTGGATGGGCTGAAAAAGCAGAAGTAGACAGAATATGTAGGTAGAGTCTATGCATTGTAACTGCCTGCTCAAACAAAATTATTTTCTCTTCAGAGGAACATAACTGAATCCTGTTTCTACAAAGCGTCAACCAGATGTCTAGTGCACAATAATTGCTAGACATGAAAAGAAACAGGAAAATAAAATGTGAGCCACAGTCCGGAGAAAAAGAAGTCACTAGAAACTTACTTCAAGATGATCCAGGTGCTAAAATTGGCATACTGAGTACTTTAAAGGAAGTATCAGCAATATGCTCAAGGGCTAAAGGAAAATATGGTCATAATGAATGAACAGGTGTGGAATCTCAGCAAATAAATGGAAACTATAAAAATTCTAGAACTGAAAAGCACAATAACTGAAATGAAAACTTTATAGCATATTGGAGATAGCAAAAGAGTCAGTGAGCTTAAATTTAGAAGGGGAATTATTCAGTATCACAAACAGGGAAAATGTACAGAAGCCTCAGTGCCCTGTGGGACAATCTATAGAAGTCTAATGTGTGTAACTGGAGTCTCAGAATCAGAGAACACACACACTTCCTTGTGTATAAAGAAATAACCTTTTGCCCAGTCAGTGTGGCTCACTGGTTGAGCATCGACCTATGCAACAGGAGTTCGCTGGTTCGATTCCCAATCAGGGCACCTGCCCAGGTTGTGGTCCCGATCCACAGTGGGGGGCATGCAGGAGGCAGCTAATCAATGTTCTCTCTCATCGATGTTTCTATCTCTCTCCCTCTCTCTAAAATCAATAAAGAAAAAACATTTTCAAAAAAAAGAAAGAAAGAAATAACCATTCCCCCAGGCCCCAAGGTCTCTGCACCTCCTGCAGCTGCTAGGATCCATGAGCTATCTTGCAAGTCAGCAATAAGAGTTAATCTGTGAAGGATTAGTAACTGACAGAAGAGATTCAAAGTGTCTTTTATTTGGCCACCAGGACTAGACAGGGTGACCCTGCTGTTGGTTGCTTCATTGGTTGGTTGATTTCGGGGTACAAGACCCTTGTTTGACTTGGCTCTGGACGTGGTGCTTACCCATAATGGCAACAGGGCAGGTGGGGGCAGATTGGCTCCCACGCCTGCTCCCGTTTGCATGTAAAGGGTTGTGTTCTGGGGTGACTGTCCAGTTATAAGGAAAAGCTCTGAGGATTCTAGGGGACGCGGTGCAAAGAGCAGTCAGGTGGAGGCCCCAAGGCCTGGGATGGAGATGCCCGGAGCCCTGAGAACTCCCCTCCTGGGCAACCCTTCCCTAACCTGTCATGTGGGGTGGGGGAGGGGCACCCATGACCTTGAGCTCCCGCCAGCACTGAGTTCTCAGCGGTGTGCGCCTGCCTGGGGCACCGCCGGGGGTGGGGGGCTTGGCTTTCTGTACTGGTGCGAACTCCCCCCTGAGCAGTACTGCCCACCAGGCCCTCTCCCAGGACCTGGGCACACATTCGTCCATTTCATTCTCGGGGCGCTGACGGTAGACCATGGCATCCCATTATGAAGCAGAAGGAGAAACTGAGGCATGGGAGTTCCGTGAATGGCCCGAGCCCCCGACTCTGGTCGGGTACTGGGTGCATCATCCCCTCTTTCCGGGACCGGACGCAGTGACAGCCAACCCCTACCAAGGTCACAGGGTCAGACCTCAGCTCTGACCTGCAGCAGGAACTCAGCCCTAAAACCCATTCTTAAAAGGTCAGGGTGGGGGTCTGGGACAGCGGTGCTGTGACTAAATGTCCATGTTGGCTGAGTGGTGGGACTGACCCCAGGGCAGCTGCCGACCCAGCCGTCCCCCGGTTTCCCACCAGCGAGCTTCCCGGCCTCCTGCCTCGTTCCTCCTGGTGACGCGATGTCCTGGGAGATTCTGTGAGTGGGACAGTGCTTCAGGGGGCCCGAGTGCTGGACGATTGTGGGGCTACCGGTGGCACCCCGGTAGGACCTGGTCCAACAGGTCCTCTCTTCTCTCCCCCAGGTGAGCGTTTGGCCGCCCTGCTGGTCACACGCGCGGCCACAGCCTTCTTCCTGGACAGCGGGACCCATGACCTGCTTCGGGATCTGCACGAGGCCTTCCGCGAGAGCCCCTCCGGGGCGCGGAGGCAATTCGAGGCCGTGCTCACGGCAAGAGACCGGGAGCGCGTGCTGGCCCAGGTGCAGGAGGCTGTGGACGTGGGCTTTGCCCACTTCCAGGAGGCCGTGCGGAGCCGCCCCGAGCTCCGCGAGGACTCGGGCCGCGAGCTGCTGGCCCCGGTGATGCGCGCCCTCCGTGTCCTGCTGCGTGTGGCGCCGCCCGGGGCGCGCCCGGCACTGGGCGCCCACCTGGCCGAGTGCCTGCTGCTGGCGGGAGACGCGGCGGGCGCCCGCGCGCTGTGCCAGCGCCTGCTGCGGCCCTCGCGCCCCAGGGATGGTGCGGGCAAACGCGCTGTGGACCGTGCGGGGAACCGCGCGCCTCTGCTGGCGCTTCGCGGCTTCTGCGCGCTGCACGTCGGGGACACGCCCTGCGCCCGGGAGGACTTCCAGGAGGTGGTGGAGCAGGAGCCGCCGCACCACGGCGGCTGCGTGCGTGCCCTGTGCGGCCGCGGGCTGCTGCGGGTGCTGGCGGGGAGTGCGTTCCTCGGTGCGCTGGACTATGTCACCGCCTGCCGACTGCAGCCCGACGAGGCTCTGCTCGTCTCCAAGGCCTACGTGCCCTGGAACCAGCGGGGGCTGCTGCTGACCGTGCTGCGGGAGGAGGGCCGCAGGATGCTGCAGCGGAGGCCGGGCTCGAGACCCACGGGCGCGCGGGGCCGCCGGGGCCAGGCCGCTGCACAGGAAGGGTAAACGCCAGCCCCGCGCGCGCTCCTGGGGCTGCTCCATGCTGGGCTTCTGCGCGGTGGCCCGGATGTTTCTCCCTATCTTGCAGATGAGTAAACTGAGGCAGGGGAGGCTGGGTGATTTCTTTAAGTCATTGGTGGCAGATTTAGTGCAGGCCCAGGCGATGCATGAAGTGCTGACCTACGGAAACTTGGAAACTCACACGCGGGAATGAGAGACTAAAACTTGCCTATCACCCCACCATTAGCATCCCCTTCTAGCCGGTTCTCTCTGTGCATACAGAATGTAGTTCACAAAAGTGAATTGTTCTGTGTGCGCAATTTGTACCCCACTTTTTCCATTCAGTGGATTGTGGACATTTCCTTTGTCACTCGCTGTGTTTCCGCAGCCCCAGAGCCTGGCCGTGACCTGGCCGTCATCCCGCCGCTTCTGCTCGTAGTTATAAGGCACCCGGGGAACTTCCGTCTCCTCCATGTCTGCCCTTAACGTGGCGGCAGAGGAGGCGTTCCTGGGTCAGGGACGGTGGCTCCTTGGAGGTCCTTGACTCCGGGAGCTGCCCGCCTGCCCGGCGGGGCCCACACCCAGCCCTGCGGTGACTCCGCCCAGTGGGGACTCCGCGGCTGTTTTGAGCTAGAAGCACTGAGCAGGGGGTGCGGCGCTTGTTTGATGTCGCCACCACTTCCTCTGCTCCTGGTCGTTGGTTCCGCATTGCTTTGATTTGCTCGTGGGGGGACCTTTCACATGTGCGGTGGGCCCTTTCTATGTGTTGGCTCTGGGAATTTGCACATTCCAGCACCCCCACCCACACCCAGTGTGAGTTCATTCACATCCCCAGGGCATCAGGAGCGTAACCTGCTGTGTGCCTGGCTCTGCCTACCACCCTCCCTGCGCACAGCAGCGCCAGCATGCATGTCCTGTTTTGCAGAAAAGGAAAGTGAGGCAGGTCAGCACAGGGCCTTGATTCTCCCCTCTGTAAGATGCCTGCCCCACGGGGTGAGGGGAGGTAGAGAGAACGGGTGACGGCCTCGTGTGGGGCCTTCCAGCAGCACCCTGGTCTCTGCAGCCCCAGGCAGGTCCCCCGGCAGAAAGGGAGCTGCCTGAGCCAGGTGCGTGGGATAAGACTTGCCTATGGCCGGCCTAACGGGGTGGGGGTGGGGGGTGTGAAAAGGTGTAGGGAGGGGCCGCGCTCCTCCAGCATCTCTCTCTGCAGGGATGCCCAGGGCGTGTACCAGCTGGCCACGCTCCTGACGGAGCTGGACCCGGAGGATGAGGCTTCGCGCCTCCTGGCGGCCGATGCCCTGTACCGCCTGGGCCGCCTGGGTGACGCCCACAAGGCACTGCTGGTGGCGCTCTCCCGGAGGCCCCAGGCCGCCCCTGTGCTGGTGCGGCTGGCCCTGCTGCAGCTCCGGAGGGGCTTCTCCTACGACGCCAACCAGGTGAGGCGGCGGCCCCTCACTCTGCACCCCACAACCTGCGCTCCCAGCCCTGGCAGGTCGCTCCCTCTCTGACCCTCGGGCTCCGCATCCGCGCCCTGGGCTTGCCCACTGTCACGGGACTGGCTGGCAGAGGTGCCCAGGCCCCAGCAGGCCTCCGGCGCGCAGCAGGTGCTCCGTGTTCCTTTGCTGTGTTGTGAAGGAAAAGGGCTTTGAGTGCAGGCGGAGCTTCGTCCCAAATCTCCCGTGTGAACCCGGCTCGGCCGTGACCCTGCCCCCCGCCCTGCTTGCCTCCCTCCACCTCCCTCGGTGTTAGGAGGGCTCCCTGTTGGAACGTGGTCAGGTTACCTTCCAGGGGGAGATGTTGGGCTTTGGGGCGGAGACTGGGTCCTGTCAGAGTCCTCCTTCCCCTCTGGTGTCCCTGCACTGGGCGATACAGGGGGAGGCAAGGATGCTTTGGGACCTGTGCCCACAGCGAGCGGCCAGCAGGGGCACTGTTGGGTCTCTTTGGGGTGGAGCTGCCCTGAGCCCAGGCCCTGTCCACCTAGGGTCTCGCTCCACCGGGAGCAGGCATTGGTCGCGGGACTTTTGCTCTTCCGCCTCCCATGTCACGGAGGAGGGCGCGGCCCGAGGGCACTGGGACACCTCCAACTCCCGCCACGCAGCGGAGAGGAGCAGCCCAAAGGGCGCTCACACCTCCCGGACCCCAGCCTTCCCTGTGCGCAAAGCTGGGAGCACGCAGTCCCGGCTCCGCTGTGAGCCACACCCCCAGGGGCCACACCCCACGAGCCACGCCCCTGTGAGCCACCTTGAGCTACGCCCCCGTTGGACCCCCTCCGCGGGCTGCGTCCCCACGAGCCAACCTCTGTGGGCTACGCCCCCGTTGGCCACGCCCCCGTGAGCTGGACCCTGTGAGGAGCAGGAGGTTGGCATGCACTAGGGCACAGGGAGGAACTGCAGTGACTTCCCCGGTCCTGCAGCTGGTGAAGAAGGTCGTCCAGACCGGGAACACCGCCTGTCTGCAGCCCACCCTGGATGTCTTCCGCCGGGAGGACCGGCAGCTGCTGCGGGGCCTCTGCCACGCGCGGGCCTTGGCCATCCTGCGCGCACAGCCGGACGGGGCGCAGGGCGACGCCCACACGCGGGAGGCCATCGCTTACCTCTCTCTGGCCATCTTTGCTGCAGGTAGGAGCTGCCTGGCCGCCCGCAGGGCCCCCATCCTGTGCCGGGTACATAGGAGCGTGGTGCGCTCTGCCTAGCTGGGTGTGGGGCCAGGGTTTCCAAGGACACCCTTGGTTCGCGGGTATTGGGTGTGTGCGCCCGGAAGGCATGCATGGGGCGGACAGGGAGTGGACCACTCTGAGGGCATCTTGCACGGACGCCCTGGCGGTCCAGGTGAGTATGCCAAGGCCTGGGAGAGGGAACCAGGGGGGCGCTGAGCTGGGCCTCCCCACACCCTGGCACGTGAGGGTAAGAGGGCCAGCTGAGGCTCTTCTACCCACTTTGCTCCGCCAACCCAGTCGTGGGAGGTGAGGGCTCAGCTGCCCAAGCCCTTCCTGGAAATGGTGGAGTTGGCTCCGGATGTGTGCGCCAGGCCTCCACGCTCACCCAGCCAACCCGCTGGCCCCACCCTGGGAGCCGGGCAGGGGCCTGGCCAGAGGGTCGCAGGGTGACAGGGAAGGGACATTCCCAAGGGACAGTGAGTTCCTGGGGTGCTTGGGACTCAGTGTGGACTTGGATTCTGAATACAGTGCATTTCTGTCTCTGCACTTACCGGGCACCTCCCTCCAAGTGGGTGGACAAGATGCCCGAGGGGCTGGGAGTGAGGACAGTCAGGGATGGTGCCTGGGACAGAGTCCACACATCCCAGGTTAGCTGGGAAGGGGACACCACGCTCAGCATTCTGCAGAGGCCAGAGCATTGCTCCCTGTGCCCATCACTGGACACGCACTTGGAAGAAGCATGGTGGTGATGACCTCTTTGGGGAGGAGCTTCCTGTGCCCAGAATTCAGAGGGCTGCTCCATGCCCTCCTGGCACCTCCTTGCTGTGGCCATTTCATGCCCAGCCCTGAGGACCTGCCTCCTCCTGGCCCCTCAGCTCAGATGCACACCTTCTCCCAGAAGCTCCTTCTGACTGGCACTGGCCCTCCCAGATGCCACTCCTCCTGGGTGGGCTCCCCGTGCCCTGCAGCCAGACTGCTCCCCTGTGTGTCTTGGTGCCCAGTGGTCTGGTAGCTCCCGAGGTGGCCCCACAGCTGGTGCACCCTTGGCCCCCCTCCACACTGGGCACCAGGAGGGGCGCAGTAAATGCTGGATAAAAACAGATGCGCGGTGCCCACCGTGTTCATCTGTGGTCAATGAATGTCCTGATGCCACATTCCCTTCCTCCAGGGAGTCAGGCAAGTGAGTCCCTGCTCACCCGCGCCCGCTGCTACGCGCTCCTGGGCCAGAGGAAGACGGCCATGTTCGACTTCAACTCCGTGCTGCGGGCAGAGCCCGGGAACGTGCAGGCCCTGTGCGCACGCGCGCTCCTGCACCTGGCCCTGGGCCAGCAGAAGGTAGGGCCCGCCCACCGGGCCTGAGCCAGGGGGGCGGGGTGCTTCGGGGCAGGCGCTGCCTTCTTCCTCACTCCCCGGGAAGAGAGGAAGCAGGATTAGGCCATCCTGTGAGTCACCCATCAAAACCCCACTGCCTGGGGCTCCGGAGCCTCTCACATCCCGTTTGGGGAGCAGCTCCCTTTCATCTGCCTTCATCTGCCGAGTCCTGTGCCTCCCAGCCTCGTCAGCATGGGCACAGGCAAACCCTCAGGGCTACCAGGGGCCCCAGTTTAAAATAACGAGACCTCAGCTGCCATGCAGGGTGCCATCCTGAGCTGTCCGCCAGGGGGCCTGTGGATGCCGGTCATCAGTGTGCAGGGGCGGGGCGGGAGGGGGCCCACTGCCAGGCCCAGGGCAGGTGCTTATCCTAGAGAAGACATGCCAAGAGGCAGGCACAGCCGAGTGGCGCTGGACAAGGCGTTTCTCAGCCAAGAGCACCTGGCAGGTGACCGAGCGTGGCTGTGTGCCTGAGGCTTCACGGGGTGAGCAAGCTGCTGGAGGTAGCCTGCCTGCCAGCTTCTCTCGTCTGCCTAGGGCTGGAGTTCTCTGAAGCAGGACAAACATCTCAGCTGCCCCGACATGAGGGCCCCTCCCACCGTTCTTGCTCCTGTGTCGGGGTGTCTGTTTCCCCCAAGGGCGCTGGCATGGCAGCCTGCAGTCCGTTCTGGCCCGGGCGCACGTGGGGTGGGAGCCCAGCCCTCTGCATGTCCCTTCCTGTGCTGGGCAAGTGTCTGTGTCGCCCAGGGACAAGCCCATCAAATAGAAATGGAAATCCGGCCAGGAGGGCCCCTCTGCAGGGGGAACCCTGGGTCTCTCCACAGGCCATTAGCTCCTCATTGTGGCTGACCCTCCCCCCGGGTTGTGAGAGGGCAGACAGCTCAGTGGTGTCCCCAACTTCCCAGACACTGGGAGGACAAACACTTGGCAAATACCCACCCTGCGCTCTCCCCTTGCAGGAGGCTATAGACGACGTCCTCTCGGCTCTGAAGCTGGATCCGGGCACAGCGGTCCCCGAGATCCGCTCTCTGAAGCCAGAGGCCCAGGCCATCATCACACAGGGCCTGTCATCCCACTGCCGGGGCCTCCTGAGCCAGCTGCCGGACCCCGGGGCCCGCCTCAGCGACGGGGACTTCCAGGGCCTCCTCGCCGCCGGGGAGGCAGTGACCCAAATCGACGCCGGGAAGCTGAGCGGGCACATCCTGCTGGCAGACGTGCTCATTGCCATGGGTACGCCTTGGCCCAGGTGGGGGGTACAGGGTGTCTGTCCCGGCTCCTTTCACCCTGGCATCCTCTATAACATGGGAGAGAGACCCTGGACTCTGTGGCCACGAAGATCCCTTCCACCGGCATCCCATGTGCCTGGTGTGCCAGTGTCTCCAGCTCCCTGTCACCTAGGTGGCTTTGCCTGCAGGACAGAGACATGAAGCAGGGACGTAGGGCTTCATATGAGGCTCGGGCCTCCTCAGTGACTCATGTGTTAATTCACCAGATGTTGACTGAGTGTCCCTGGGACCTGGGTCCCCTCCAGGTGGGGTGTCTTATGCCCACATGTGTCAACCTGTCGGCCTTTCCTGAAAAATCCTGAACACATTTCAGCACTAACTTGAAAAGGGAGGTCTCTGCAGCCTGCATATCCCCACCTGTCACCTCACCACCAATCCTGCTCCTATGGGCACCCGGGAGAGAGCAGACCCTCGTGGTGACCACGGTGAGGGGCTCCGAGCCATGCTACTCAGCCTGGGGGACATGGACTTCAGTGACCCCCCAGGCGGGGGTACTGGTAGCAGGCAAGCCCATGTGACCAGCATGGCGTCACCATGTCCCTATGCTCCTGGTTGTTCCTCCCGGGACTGAGCCCTTCCGTCAGCCCCCTGCTCCCCCAGCCAGCACAGAGCAAGAAAGGCTGTGGCGGGCTCCCCAACGCAGTGCCACCTCTGCCCCCTGCCCCAGCGCAACCCTGACTGTCCTTCCCGAACCCCTGCCAGGCAGCTACGAGGAGGCTGGCGCCCGCCTACAAGAGGCCCTGTGCCCCACCCCGCCATCAGAAGCGGCCCGGGCCCGGCGTGGCCTGCTCCTGCTCAAGAAGGGAGATGTGCCGGCCGCAGCTGGGGACCTGCAGTGCCTGGCAGAGACAGACGCCAGAGACCTTGGCTTCCTGCTGAGTCTCCTGGAGGCCTCGGAGCGGCAGAGCCTGGCCCAGGTACGTGCAGGCCTGCAGTCCGGCACGGAGCCTCCATGTCAGCTCCACCCCAGCACCACGGGCAGCTTTGCATTCCCTTTGGCTGATTTCAGGTGGGCGTGGGTGGGTGGGGTGTGAGCCAGAGGCCCCCAGGTGTCACCATCTCAAGCTAAGGTCTGAAAACTACACGAGGTGGATACACCACAGGTGACGGGTCGGGGAGAGGGAGAGGACCCCCTCCTCGGAGCCAGGCAGAACCAGTCAGGAGCGCCTTGCTCTGGTAGGAAGCCCATCCCAGCACCAGGGCAGGCCAGGAGGGACGTGTTTCTCCCACTAAGAGCGCAGGTGGGAGGAAGCTCCTGTGGCTGACCTGAGAGGGGCCCTCGAAGGGATGTCGGGCTGGGGTCCCTGCCACTTTGGCTGGTTTTTCATTACATTCTACCCCACAAGAATGTGCGAGCACCTTCCGCCAGGTGCTGGGTGGAGCGTCAGCCCCGCCCTGTGGCCCGTGACCCTCAGGGGAGACAATGGGGCCCACTTCAGAGTGTAGGTCGCAGACCCGGGGACAGCTCAGTGGGGTGGCGAGGTCACAGTGGAGGTGAAACCATGGTGGGGACAGGCCAAGGCCATGGGGGACGGAGCTCAGACCAGTCCCGAATGGGGGCCGACGTGGAGGGGAGGCAGGGGCTGGCTGGGGGCGGTGTCTGGCCAAAGCGCCAAGGGCAGCCCGTGCCACAGGGGCCGCTGGCGGGCCCAGGGCGGGGGACACAGTGCCTCCCCCGCGCTTTGTGCGCGTTGTGGGCGGGGCCCCGAAGGAACCACCTGCAGGGCAGGCCAGGGGCACGGCCAGCTTGGGAGCCGCGGACTCGGGGTTCGCACCGTGCGGCCCGGGCGCCCATGCTCCAGCCCTCGCGTCCGCCAGGAAGGGAAACCACGCAAAGAGCACGGGGCGGTGCCGAGGCCACGCGGCCACCCGGGGCCAGGGGGCCAGCGGGCCAGGGAGCGAGCACGCGGAGGGCCGCGCGGCGCGGAGGCCTGGAAGCTGCTTCCCGCGCGGCGGGGCGAGTCCGCGCGACGCACTCCCGTTGCCCAGCAACACGTCCGACCCGGAAGAGAGCCGGAAGTGTTCGCGGCCCAGGTCCGGAGGCACTGCGCTTGCGCAGCAGCGACCCCGCCCCTAAGCCGGACCGCGCGGAGCCTGTCGGGAGGGCGCTGCACTGCGGGACTGTGCACAGGGCGGAGCTGCTGGTTACTGTCCTGCGGCCCGAGGGCGAGCGGGGTCCACCCGGTCCCGGCCGCGCGCACGTGGGCCTCCCAGCCTGTGCTGGCGCCCTGCGCGGGCCCTGGGGGCGCGGCGCGGTGGGGCGTCGGTGCAGCCGGCCGCTCAGGGAACAGGGAGGGGCCGGGACACGCGGTCTTGCCGGGCCTCACCCCGCAGTGGGGAGCCGCTGCGGGATGGAGGAGAGCCACGAGGGGCCAGCGTGCCCGCGGAGCGGGGGGAGAGGCGTGTAGAGGGGCTCCCGGCACCCCGATCGCGCCGCAGCGGCCGCGGCGTGTCCGCACCTGGCCCCGCACGACCTTAGTGAGAAGCCCGCTAGTGATTCCAGGCCTTGGGCCTTGGAGGGGGCGCGAGAACCAGGTGGGCCGGCGTGGTGCTTGCTCCCGTCCCCGGGGCCCGGCAGCCTTGAAAGGGTGGGAGGCCCAGCTGGGCACCGCCCATGAGAGGGGCCTGTAGGGGACCTGACTGGAGAGGAGCAGAGGGAGGGAGGAGGTCAGCAGGGCAGTGGAGGTGTGAGAAGGGGAGGTCCTCCGAGCGGCCTGCAGAAATTCCAGGTCTGTGGGCTTGCAGGGAGGTGCCCCCTCCAGAGGTCAGGTGTGCAGGCCGGTGGGGGGCTGCGACATACTGGGCTGACCCGGACTCCCTCTGTCCCCTCTGCAGGCTGCTGCCCAGGAAGCCAGCACCCTCCGGACCTCAGGGCAGCCCAGGCAAGCGCTGGGCTACTGCTCGCTGGCCGTCCTGGCTGGTGGTGGCCGTGCCTGTCACCTGCGCCAGCGGGCCACCTGCCTGGCCGAGCTGCAGGAGTTTGGCCGGGCACTTGGAGACCTGGACCTTGTGCTCCAGGAGGGTGCAGGGGATAGGGACCTCCCGATGCGAGTGGAGGATTTGTGCTCCAGGGGCTGCCTGCTCCTGAGCCTGGGGAACAAGGCTGGGGCTGCAGGGGCCTTCGCCCAGGCCCTCGCGCTGGCGCCCACTCCAGCCCAGATCAGCCTGTGGGAGCGGCCAGGCCGGGCTCCCGCTGCCCAGGTGTTTCTGTGCCATGGGCAGCGCTGCCTGGAGGAGCAGCATTATGCCGAGGCCTGGACAGCAGCCGAGAGCGGGCTCCTAGTGGACCCCGAGCACTGCGGCCTGAAGAAGCTGAAGGCGAGAATCCGGAGGGAGGCAGCCTTGGGCTGCCGGCTCCACTGACCCCATGCTCTCCAGGCCACACTGTCATTTTCCCCCCAAACCAGGGGGGATGCTCACCCGCCCTCCCAGCCCTGGGGTGGGTCAATGTTGAGCAGAGAGGAGGGAGACCTGCTGGCCTGGATGACCGTCCCGGGAGGCCCAGAGCCCCTTGCTGCAATGGCACCCTGAACCCCAAAGCTGGGCCCTGGAGGCCCTGGCGTGGGGCCAGCAGGTTGGACAGGATTAAAGCCAGTTCATGGTGACCCTAGGGAGATGGTGCAGCCCTTCCCTGGGCATGAAGCAGCCTTGACCCTGGCCTTGGCCTAAGCCTCAGATGGGGCCCCCCAAGAACAAGACGCCCAAGCTGGGGTCTGCCAGCTGAGACCCATGCTTTCCTCAAGTCATTTTCCTGGGGAGTCCAGTGCCCAAACCCACCGCCCCTGCCATGGCGAGGATCCCCACCACCACCATCAAGCAGAGAGAGCCCACCCACTAAATGAGCAGAGGCTGGGCCTCTGGCTGATCTGGCCAAGAGGTCGAATGTAAAAGGTGGATTAAGTTTGCCTTCCTGTTTGCTTGGAAAACTCTCCTGGGGAAGCCAAGGAGCCCAGCCCTAGAGACCCTGTCATGCGGCCTCGTCCCTTTTGGAAAGCAGGAGCTGGAAAGGTCCAACAAGAAACACATGGTCATGGTCACGGTCACAGTCAAGTTGTGGTGACTAGGAGCCACACCCCAGCCCAGCTCCGGGATCCCTTGCAGAGGGTCCCAGCCTCCCCGGCTCCCTGGGCAAAGTCTGTCCTGCCCCATGCCCCCCCCCGCCCCCAGCCTGCCTCGGAGAGGTTCCCACACCCACTGCAGGCAGATGTGAGGGTCGACCATCACCCCAACCTCACACCATGCGCTCAAGGGGACAGAAACCAGCAGGCCCTGTGCGGGGTCCGGAGCAGAAAGCCAGGGTAGGTCTGGCTGGTGTAAGTTCTCCGAGCCGAGGAGCAGCGCACCTGGTGTTCACACGGTGCCTGCACGTTGGGTCCCTGAGAACATTTGTGAGGTGGTACACTTAGCATTTCCTGGCCTCAAGACAATGACGCTGCACGTTCATCTTCTCCTCTGCATGGGAAAAAGCTTTTTGTTTCCAGAGGAAATGAAATCTGGAATTGCAGAACTGGAGGGAAATAACATGAATTCGGGGAAGTGTGACGCCTGGGACAGATACAGCCCAACAGGACCACACAGAGGTCGCCCGAGAACAATATGCAGCAACACACAGAAGTGAATGAAGTACGGCTCGGTTTGAGAAGTTAGAAAAAGGCTGTAAATGAAAGCAGGAGGCGGGAATCGAAAGGGTTAAAGCTGGCAGGTGTGAATTAGGAATAGAAAAGTGGAGGACTAATAAATAAACCCGAAATCGGACTGTTCAGAAGTACAATAAAACAGGTGAGCCAGTAGCCAACCGAGAAAGGGAAAGCGCAAAGACGCTGTCATCCCCACCTGTTGGTACTGATGCTCCCTGCTAGAGGGCCCCGGGCACTCCCCTGGCCCGTGCCACCTGTGGGGAGCGCCACAGGCATTTCCCCGTTTGGAGCCAGTGTTGGCACTGGGTCAGCCCCTGTGATTATTGTGATGTCAGGATGCAATTAGTCAAAAGCCATCAGGGAACTTTGAAGACCAAGATGCATTACTCACAGGTCCTGGAGGGTGCACGGAACATCGGGGCCACACAGCGAGGTGGAGAGGGGGGAGAGAGAGAGAACTCCTGGGCCCAGGGCTCTGCCTTTATTGGAGTCAAGAGTGGGTGTCTGGGGTTTTCTGGGATCCCTCATTATTGCCTAATTTGGTGCATAGGAGAGGGAATTTGGTCGCAGGAGACTGGAGGCAGGGTCACCTATGTGGTCAGTAACCTGAGTCCCCATGGCAAGATGTTTCTTCGAGGTGGATGTCTTGAAATGACCACCAGAATCTCAACTACAGACACGACATTTTACAAATGACAAGGACACAGTAACAGGACATCAAAAGAAGCATCAAGCCCTGGCTCGTTTTGCTCAGTGGTTAGAGCGTCAGCCTGTGGTCCAGAGAGACCCAGGTTCGGTTCCCACTAAGGGCATGTACCTCGGTTGCAGTTTGTCCCCGGCCCTAGTTGGGTCGTGCGGCTGGCAGCCACTCGATGTGTCCCTTTCATGTTTATGTTTCTCTCTCTCCCTCCCACTCTCTGAACAAAAAACGAAAAAATGTCCTCGGGTGAGGATAAAAAAAAAATTTTTTAAAGCATCAAGTTTTCTCAACTCTATGCAAATAAGTCCGAAGGCCTGTAGGGAAAGCATTTGTTCCTAGGAAAACGGTATTTACAGACCCCAGAACAGACAAACCTCACACAGGACAATCACCGCGGTGGGAAGGAGAAGGTGGTGGAGGAGCCCCACCCCACCCCAGCAAGCCGAGGTCCAGGTGGTGTCAGGAAATGGCCCAGCCTTTCAAGCACAGCTCATCCAGGTTACGGTCAAGTCTAGAACCAAGAAGAAAGCAGAATCCCAACCGAACAGAAGTCTCCACCGATTGCATTCAATGAAACACCAGTTCCAAAATCCTCAGTGAAACCCTGGCAAACCCAAATCCAACTCCACAATGAAAGGATAATGCACCATAAGCAATGCATGTGGAATGCAAGGAAGGCTCAATTTCAAGTGCATTCCTACAGTTTATCATAGCCACGGAGGGGGGGAAAGTCCTGTGACCCCCATGGCGGTTGCCGTGGGGTGCACCAGCCACATGTGATGAATCCACTCCTACATGCTGTCTCCCTGCACTTTGGGGGCCTTCCTCTACATAACACCGCGGAAGCCCTGGCATCTCCACTTCATTAACTGGACCACCGAGTCTAGAGTCATTCACTAAATGACTCGTTAGTCACTTCCAGCTTGACATGAGCAAACACAGTAGGTTCATCGTCTCTGGCAGTTGTGCCCATGTTAGTAAAGCCAGCCCCGTGTGGCACCCTCTCTGCCTTGGTCTCATACGCTGAGACTCCATTCCCACGCTGTGTCCTCAGGTTTCTCAGTGTGACCTGGCAAACCCTGCAGGCACCGGGTGCCTGTGCCACTTTCTCCTGGGTCAGCCTTTGCATGGGAGCCCCCGCCCCCACACCTGAGATCCAGCCCTACTTGAGGGTGGGGCAGAGGTTAAATAGAACCAGCATCCTCTCTCTAGGCCCTCACCCCTGCAAGGTTCTCACGGGGTCTGTGATGAGAAAAGGCAGGTCTCCCGGAGGCTGAAGGACCAGCAGCTTCCGCTGGAAAGAGAGGCTTGGCAGACGAGGGTTCGAGGTTCTCAGCTTCATCTGAGCTGGACCAGGTGTCCCCTCCCTAGTTTCCAGGTCCCATTGCTTTCCCATCAACGCCTGAGCTTTTCTTAAGAAACTTGGAGAGAAGGGCGTGAATGTAGCCAACCTGGCAGGCGCGCCCCCTGCAGGGTGGCGTGTGCGGCTGACGGCAAGGCCAGCCCAGTCCCTTTCAGGGCCGCCAGGGACCCCTCTGACTGCTGTGACTGGAGCTGAGCATTCCAGGACCCAAGTGGTACTTCTGCCCATGTAAGTGCACCAGGAGACCCGCCGCACGGCTGTCCTGGGGCCAGCGCTGCCGGGCTGGTGACATGCAGCAGTGCCTGGGTCCTCAACTCCAGCGGCTCCTCCACCAATCATGAAGCCACCACATGCCATGGACCCCCTGCCAAGGCCCTCAGTCCCACATCCTATCTTGAGGGTCTGGTGACAGGGACCACTTCTAACACCAATGTATTATGTCAGGGTCCACACGGAGATTCGAGGAGCAAGAACTTCGTACAAGGAATTGCTAACAGCCCGGCTGAGTGGTTCAGTGGGTTAGAGTTGTCCAGATACGCCAAGGTCACAGGTTCAATCCCTGGTCAGGGCACATACAAGAATCAACCAATGAATGCATAAATAAGCGGAACAACAAGTCGGTGTGTCTCTCTCTCTGATCAATAAATTTTTTTTTAAAATTGCTAATTAGTTATAAAAATGTTAATTATGGAACCAGGGTAAAAGTGTTAACTGTAGGGATCATGGAAACAGTGACCTCAGGGTTCAGAGAAGGTGACCCAGCCTCTCCCACCAGCTGTCCACCCTCACCTGTGCCCCTCCCCCCTCCCAGTATTTCCCGACCACACCTCTGTGCACCTGCTCTCTCTGCGGACTCTGTGACAAACCCTACAGGGGAGGGGACTGTTTCAGCTGTTAGGCCTGAGTTGGTGGCTCGATGACAGAGACCTGGGCAGAGTCAGGCCACCCTGGCCCCTTTGCTCCTGTGCAGGAGACCCAGGCCCGACCTGAGGAGGCAGCGGGCGGGGAGGGCGTGCAGGGGCCCCCAGCAGCCGGTGGAACCCCTTTCCCAGCTTCTGGTGGCTGCCAGCCTGGCCCCTCCCCAGCCCCCACCTGTAGGCCTCAGTGCTGACCTGGACCAGGCCCCTTGCTCACCCCAAGTTTCTGCTTTTTACTAATGTGGCTGCAGACGGGGAGAACCAAGGACCGGGGCGGGGCGCGGGGGGACAGATGTGAGCGCCGAGGCCCGCCAGCCTCTGCGTCCAGGCAGCCGAGGCTGGGGACGGGCCACTCCGGCTGGACTAAGTCGAGTGTGGGGACCTCAGGACCACAGTGCTCTGGGAAGGGCCCTCTGCCTGGCCTGGCTGGGCCTTGGCCCTGCCCCCGCGCTCCCAGGAAAGTCAGTCCCAGCTTCTCACTGCCCTGACCTTGACCTCAACCCCATCCAGGCCAGCTGCTGGGCCTTCAGACGGGGCTGCCAGGAAAGGGCCAGGGCACCGAGGAGACCGGGACTGGGCTCCAGGGCTGGGGGCGGGGATCCGACCCCCCGCACTGCCCTCCCAGGGCTTGTTAACCTGAGAGGCCGCCTCAGGGTGGCCAGAGGCGTCCTGCAGGACCCAGGGCAGGCCTTCGGGTGAGGACCCTGGCTCTGTGACCAGCGCCACCCAGCACCCGAGAGTCCGCGAGGCTCTGAAACAGGAGCACGCGGGGACCAAGGCAGGCCCGGGGAGGGAAGCCTGACTTCCGACTGGGCCTGCTCCGCTCAGAGCCGCTGGCCCATCAGCAGTGCCGGTGGCTGCGTCCCACTCCGATCACTGGGGTGCCCCTTCCCACTCCCCCAGCCAGGGCCACGGGGTCCTGGAGATTGGGCTCTGAGCCTCAAGGCCGCAGGGGCAGAGGGAGACAACTGAGCCCTATGCTGGCCAAATGTGGGTGTCTCTTGTGGGGGACCCTCCCTGGCAATTCTGCCCGCTCCCACCACGATCAGGAACCCCCCACCTCCCTTTCATTTGGCAAGGCCCCCAGAAGCCTCTCTGGAGACGGCAGAGAAAGGAGCCCCCGACGGGGCCTTCGCAGACCCCATGTCAACGTGGGTCCTAGTCCTGCCCTCTCAGGCCAGGTGGGCAGTGTGGGGTAGGGTCTGGCCTTTTCTCCCAGCAGCCCCTGCAGCCCCTCTGGACGGAGGGGTCAAGGAGCAAAGGACCAGAGGCCCCAGGAACTGCTCTGCTCCCCTCCCCCACACCAAGCCCAGCCGGAACCCCGGGACTGAGCAGGGGTCAGCGCATCACAAAGGGGCCTCGGAAGCCACAGGCCTCACGGAGCCTCTGAGTCACTGCCCTCCGGCCCCTGGGAGTCCCTCCACCTGGCCCTGTTCACTGAAACTCTAGGCCATCCCGAGCCAGCCTCCCAGAACTGCCCGCAGGCGACGGCCACTCCTGAGTGACCTGAGGTGAGCTGCTGGAGGCTGCCCGCTGGGCCGGCGCTCCTGGACGGACCTGAGAACACCTTCCAGCCCAGCCCATTTCCCGGGGCAGGCGGGGCGTTTTCTGTGCAGCTTCACCTGTCCCCGGGCTGGTAGCTCCTGGGCACGGTTCCCTTCCCGTGTCCTTGCGCGGCGACAGCCTGGGGGGCCGCAGGTGCGACCCAGACCCCGACCCCGCAGCCCGGCCATGGCAGCCCCTTCTGCCTATCTAGTGGAAGTGGGCTTTGCTGGCCCCGGTCTTGAAGGCCGTTCCTGAGCCCCTGCGTCCGAGGGACAGGTGAAGTAGATTCACAGACCGAGTGAGCCGCCCAAGGCCCCGAGCTGTCCCACCCAACTGATTCATTCATTCATTCGCTTTTCACTCATTCTGTGAATGTTGATTGATGCTCGGGGTTGGGGAGCCCCAGTCTCGGTGCTGGGGACCCAGGGAACGGCCCCTACCCTGTGGTGCCGGTGTTTCCGATGGGGAGATGGAAGTGGAGATTGGGTTGTGTGTCTGGTGGTAAAACAGAGACAAGTCTGGGTGCAGGGGGTGCTGGGGCTGACTATGTTGATAAAAGACCCCAGGGAGGCCTCGCTGGGGGTGACCTTGAGCTGGGACTCTGGAGAGGGGCAAAGGGCAGCAGGCAAGGTTCTGGGGCAGGAACGGTGGCAGGGGGCACGGGGAGAGGTGGTAGGGACTCTGGGGGGTCCTGAGACCAGAGCAGTCCTGGCTTCTCCCCTCAAGTTGGGGCAGGTGGCAGGTGATGTCCAGAAAGTTAAGAGACCCATCTAAGACCCCTGAGTCAGTACAGAACTCAGGCAGAACCCCGGTGTTGGCGAGTAGGAAGATCTAACCCAGCCCCGGTGGCCTCAGCGGCAGGACGCTGACTGCCCAGGGCAGGACTGGGTCTGTGCTCCCCAGGCTTCTGCCAACTTCAGGCTCACCTCACGCAGGCGGGGCACCGGGCGCAGACATCAGAGGTGTGAGTTTGTCCTGAGTGAGGACAGCACCAGCTGCTCCCAGATTCCCAAGCAGCTTTTGGGGCAGAGCTCCAAGTACAGCAAAGGAGGTGCACACACACAAACAGGCACATGTGTGCATGTGCACACATGCTTTCACAGGTGCACACTCACACAGGTGCGCACATGCTCTCATCGGTGCACACTCACACAGGTGCATGCTCACAGGTGCACACACACAGATGTACACATGCTCACACAGATGCACACCCACAGGTGCACACTCACACAGGTGCACACACAGGTGCATGCTCACATGGGTGCTCACTCAGTTCCACACTCTCATAGGTGCACATTCACATAAGTGCACACATGCTCTCACAGGTGCACACTCTCACAGGTGCACGTTCTCAGGTTCATGACTCACATGCAGATACGCACACACACATGTAGATGGAGCACGTGTGCACACTCACAGGCATGAGCTTGGATGTGCATGTGGGTGTAAGCATGGGCATGAGTGGGCCCCAGGCAGGCTCTACTGCAGCAACCTGCCGACCCCCACAGGGAGCTGGGCCTACGGGACCTGGCAGGTGGACCCCAAGCTGTGAGCAGAGTGGTCCCCAGACCACTGGGCTTGGAGAGGTTGGCCTCCAGAAGAGACTGCCACCGGGCCAGCAGGCTGGGCCTCTCCCCACTCTGGGACCCCAGGCTCAGGGACTCCAGCACGGGAAGAGTGTGGGAAGCCCTGAGGCACAGGTTCCAAGGGCCCAAGGGCCAGGGTGTGGACTTGGCGATGGAGAGAGGGGCTGAGCACCCATAGGGACCCGGCCCCTGCCCCCAGCCAGCAGTGGGCCCTTCCAGTCTCGGCAGGGCCTCAAGCTCCGCACCACGTTTCCCCTGCCCTGGGTGGACGCGCCCCTGCCCTTGGCCTCGGGGCTGCTCAGCTGCGCACCATTCCATCCAGAGACGTGGTGATGGGGAAGCTGGAAAGCCCAGCAGAGATGGTGGAGATCACCGGCCAGTCCAGGCAGAGGCGCCCCGGCTTCCTGGAGTGGGGGCTGCTTCTCCTGCTGCTCCTGGTGACGGGCGCCCTGGGGGCGCTGGGCCTCCTCTATGCCCACAGCAGAGGTGAGTGAGAGCCCTCCCGCAGGCCCCACCCCACACCGCCACGCTGCTCTGCCCCACCCCTCCGGAGGTCTGCACGCGCCCACCCTGACCAGCGAAGAGGGGGGGGGTTCTGCACGGGCTCCGGAGGCTGCGGACTCTGCAGGAGGGTCACTGACCTGCACGGGGCTGGGCCCCTTCCAGAAGGCTCTGCCAGGCGCAGGCTGGAGCGCGGCTGGTTCCGCAGGCCACCGAGCCGCGGCAGACCAGGTCCCCGCCCCGCGTGCGCCCCCGGCCCTCCCGGCGCAGAACGCCTGCAGTTCCTGGCCGGCCCAGCAGAGGGAGCCCAAGCTCCAGAGCTGGGGACCCGCAGCGCGTTGGCGCCTCCAGGGCCACCCAGCAGCAGAACCTGCTGTGATGCTCCTCTGGCCCCAGGAAGGCCCAGGTCACAGGTGCCTCGTGGCTTCCCAGACAGGCTGTCTTATTGCAGGATGGTGGGACGGTGCCGGGTTGGGGTCCCGGAGATGAGAGGTGCAGTCCCACTTGGCAGTCCCCGCCCCTGGCCTCTCCCAGGTGACCTGGAGAAATGGGGCTGTCCCTCTCTCAGGTCGAGGAGCAAGGTGAGGGGCTCACGTACATGCACCTGGGCACCAGGCAGCCCTGGTCAGATCCCAGCCGCACCCTTGCGGGGGCCTGTACATCAGGTGTGCACCCGGGACGGGCGCTGTGTGCTCCTCCCGTGGGCTCCCGAGAATCTGTAGGAGAAGCACTCGCCTCTCAGTTCTCTCAACACTGGGGCACCACAGCCTCTGTACTAGAAGGTTCCCTCACCAGCCAGGGCCCTCGGCACAGTCTGCACCCGGTGGGACCATCCACCCATCCCTGGGCAAGGCCACTTCTGTGAACCAGACCGGGCTCAGCCTGTGGGTGTGGTGAGCACCGCCTCCCCCTCCCCAGGGCTGCTCCCGGCCTGACCAGGTGCCGATGCCCTGCTCTCGGGCCCCTCCTGCTCCTGCCGGGGTGGATGCGCACTGCCAACTCCACGGCCACGGAACGGGGAAGGGAGGGGAAGGGTCACTTGCTGCTTGGAGAGCCCTGGGGAGCCCAAACCCCAGAGCACCTGTGTTCAGAACGCCCCGGCCTGCAAACACCTGGCTTGGAGGCTTCCAGGGAACAAGGCTGAACCCACCCACCCCAGCGTGGGGCCCACAGGGGCCGGTCCTCTCCTGGGCAGTGAAGAGCTGCAAAGCCCACCCCAGCAAGAGGGACCCTCCCTGCCCAGCCTGCCTCCCCTCCTCAGCATCTCATAATACAAGCGGCTGTTTGTGGGGGCTCCACAGTCAGGACCCCTGTGCCCCCACCCCCAGCAGTGATCCGGTTGAGCTCATGGGAGGGTTTTATATGCAGGGTTATTTCTGCTATGCTTTTTTAAAAATTGACTCGAGTTATTTAGAATTTTTAAAATTTTAATTTCCAGAGGCACAGGGATATTTTTAGTTACCTTTTTTAAAAAATTGATTTCTAACTTAATTGCTTTGTTAGAATGGGATGTTGACTCTCTGATATTTGCTGAGGCTGGCTGCCGGGCTAACGCGTGGTCAGCTGGATCGATAATCCGGGTGTGTGTATGGAATACAGCCGATCTCTGTTGAATGAAACTGGAAATATAGGTTCAGATGCAGGTATAGTATAGATACAGATACACCCATCCGAGGCATCTTCTCTGTTTGCTTTTTTCACTTTCTTGATCTTCCAGTTACTGAAAGATGTGTGTTAAAATATTGCACTAGAGACCCATCCGTTTTCCTTGCAGTTAAGTCAGGTATCAATCTGCCTATTCTAAGGCTGCGTTACTGTGTGAATGCTAATTTAAAATCCGTCTATCTTCCGATCCATGGGGTCCTGTACTTCCTTTCTCTCTCAACAGTGCTTTCTGCCTTAAATTGTTTTAAATTCTCCTTTGTCTGATATGAACAGAATAGACAAATGCCTTTGCCGCCTCTGTTTTCTCCAATCTTTCTATTGAAACTTTGTGTCTTTGGCTTTAGATGTGTCTCGTGTACCAGCGTGTAGCTGGATTCGGTCTTCGTCTGTTACCTGGAAGATGTTGTCTATTGCGCACACCGAGGTCACTGAAATTACCTTTCCCTGTCGTGTCCCTTGAGGCTTCTTATGCCTCTTGTGTTTTTTTGTTGTTGTTGTTTTTTCTTGCCTTCTTTTGTTTTTTGTTAGTCTTCACCTGAGGATATTTTTCCATTGATTTTTTTTTTTAGATAGAGTGAAAGGGAGGGAGGGAGATGGGGAGAGAGAGAAACATCAATGTGAGAGAGGCACATCAATTGGTTGCCTCCTGCACACCGGGGTTGGGGATCGAACCTGCAACCCAGGTATGTGCCCTTGACCGGGAATCGAACCTGTGACCCTTTGGTCCACAGGCTGATGTTCTAACCACTGAACCAAACTGGCCAGACTTCTTGCCTTCTTTTGGATCGATCGATTATTTTTCATTTCATTTTCCCTCGACTAGCTTGGAAGTTTTCTATTTCTATCTTTTCATGGTCCTCTTGGATTCTTTGTTTTAATCTTTGTTGTTTTTAAAGTTATGGATAAACCCCTTTTCAGAAAAACAAGTGTTTTGATTGACGTTACAGTGGGAGGCGGTCCACGCCCGCACCTCTGCCCGCCCTGGAATCAGGCTCTTCAGAAGCAGCCGCGATTGGGCTCCTGTGCAAGGGCTAGCAAACTGTGGCCCACCGCCTGTGTTTGTAAATAAAGTTTTATTGGAACACAGCTGCGCCATTCATTTATGTTTCGTCTCTGGATGCTTTCCTGCTACCAGAGATAAAAGAATAGGTGAGACGGTCTCTATGTGGCCCACAAGCCTAAAATACTTACTCTCTGGCCCTTTACAGAGAAGTATTGCCAGCCCCCCCAGCTCCCAAGTCTGACAGCCTGGCTGGGCAGGCCAGCTCCACCACTCCCCAGCTGTTTGACCTTGAGAGGCTCCCTCCACACCTCTGTGCCTCAGTTTCTTTGCATAATGGACCATAACATAGTACAATGTTAGAGGCTCACTTGAGGGTTCAATGATTTAATGCATCAGTGACACTTAGAAAAATGTCTATCACGCTGTGTATGATCAGATTTAATAACATAATATCAGACGTTGTTGCTGGCCCATTATCAATATTGTTATTGACATCCTGAATGGAAGGCAGATTTAGCTCCTTCAGTCTCCCTGGTCCCCGCCATCCCGAGACAGGTATATAGTTGCTTTTGGATAAATCCATAGTCATCATTTACAGTATTTCTACTGAGGATTCTTCACAACCAAGTTTAAAGAATAGTTGGATTACATGTTCTTTTTTTGTTCTTATTTGGGTTTTGTCATTAATAGCTACCTTGTTTAAGGAATTTTCTTTCTTTCTGTCAAATTATTTTATTTTAGGCCTCTCTTTGTCCATCTTGAATACCAACCTTGTGTCTGTCAAACATTTTTCAGTTCACTGGGGGACACTATACATGTGACTTGAGCACAAGGTACGACTAGTTCACAAATGGCACTTGCTGTTCATTGATTTTTAGATAGAGTGGAAGGAGGGAGAGAGGGGAAGAGAGAAACATCAATATGAGAGAGACACATCAATTGGTTACCTTCCAGAGGATCAAACCTGAAACCCAGGTAGGTGCCCTTGACTGGGAATCAAACCCACAACCCATTGGTGCCCGGGATGATGCTCTAACCACTGAGCAACACAGGCCAGGCAGATGTGAGCAGCTTTTAATTCTGTGCAGGTGGTTACAGATCGCCATGAAAGGTTATAAGCTTGAATGAGCAATCCCTGACACTTTCTAAACTGAAACTCAGCCCCAGCTAGGCCCCAGTTGACATATCCACCTCGCCTGGGGTTCTGCTCTTTTAAGAAGAGGACACTTGGCTAAACCCCTGAGATCCTATTCATCTCCAAAACCCAAAGAATCTATACGTGTGCAAAAGAGGCTAATGCTTGCTCTGTGTAACAACTATCAGGTTATGATCAGGTGTGATACTGTGGCTTGAGCCTATACAAATATAACATATGTAATTATCTTCCCAGAATCCTATATCTGGGTGAGCCTTACCAGGTTCACTCAATTTTTTTTTTTTTATTTAAAAAAAACTATTCTCAATCCACTACATTCTTAATGGAGATCCAATTCCCACCTGGCACCATTTTTCTTCCTACTGAAATTCCTTTAGTACTTATAGTAGTCCAAGTGTGCCAGAAAGAAATTCTCTCAGCTTTTATTTGTCTGAAAAGGCCTCCATTTCAACTGTATTTTGAAAGTTATCTACTCTGGGTAGGTATAGAACTCTGAGTTGACCACCTGCCCCCTCAGTCACTCCATTGACTTCTGGCTCACATAGTTTCCGATGAGTAGTCTGCTAAATTTCCCCTCTTTACTCCTCTGTAATGTTTCTTCTTTTCTGACTGCCCTCAAGGTTTTCTCTGCTATCTTTGGTTACAGTTTAGCTGTGATGTGTCTAGGGGTGGGTGATGTCTGTGTGTAAGTATTTGGGTATTTATACTGTTTGTGGGTGTTTTCTATTTATTTATTTATTTTGGACTTTATTATCTTTCACTAATTTTGGAAATTTTTCAGCTGTTATCTTTTTCAATATTTCTTCTTCCCCTTTCTCAGTCTCTCTGTGATTCCACATATGTGTCTGTTGAATGGTTTGACATTATCCCACGGTGTTTGGACATCTGTTCAGTTTTTGTTCACTCCTTTATTCCTTGTGATACAGTTTGAAGAGTTTGACCCTGATTAGTATTTAAGTTCCTGGCCTTCCCTCAGCTGTATCCAGGACACTAGCCAGCCAGTCAAAGAAATTCTTCGTCTCTAATAATGTGCTTTTTAGTTCTGATAGTTCTGTGTGACTCCTTTCATAGCTTCCATCTCTTTGTTGAACTTTCTTATCTGTTCATGCATGTTATCCACCTTTTCCATTACATCCTTTAACATGTAAATCACAGTTATTTTAAAGTCCTTCTCTAATGGCACCAATATCTGGACTGTCTGTGAATCTAGTGCTATTGATCACTTTAGCTTGTGGCAATGGGTTGCTTTTACTTGCTTTTGTGTTTGTGTGTCACATGCATTTTTACTGGACATTATGAGAGGAAAAGTAGAGACTGAGGTCAGTAATATTTGCACCCATACATGGGCACACCTGCTCCTCTGTCAGCCTGTCAGTGTGAAAGGTTAGATCAATCTAGTCAGGAGTTAACTGATTTAGGGTTTTGTTCTTGCTATTATTACCCTCAGTGCACTGCAGACTTCAATTTCCTCCAGCAATGGGCTAATATTACCTTGTGCCTAGAGAAGTGGCCCTGGCTGTTTTAGCTCAGTGGTTAGAGTGTCGCCCACAGACTAAAGGGTCTCAGGTTTGATTCCAGTCAAGGGCACATACCTGGGTTGCAGGTTGATCCCCGCCCTGGTTGGGGCCATGCAGGAGGCAACCAATCGATGTGTTTTTCTCACATCGATGTTTCTCTCTCTTTCGCTCACTCTCTTTTTCCCTCCCTCCCACTCTATCTGAAAATCAATGCAAAAGTGTCCTCAGTGGAAGATTTTTTTTAAAAGCCCGCCATTGTGGCTCAGTGGTTGAGTATCGACCCATGCACCAAGAAGTCACCGGCTCAATTCCTGGTCAGGGCACATGCCGACTTTTTGGGCCAAATCTCCAGTGGGGGTTATGCAGGAGGAAACCACTCAATGTTCTCTCTCATAAATGTTTCTGTCTCTCTCTCCCTCTCCTTTCCTCTCTCTCTAAAAATCAATTTTTAAAAAACTTCTTTAAAGAGAAGTGGGCCTGGAGTGCCCAAAGTTTTTACCCTGCTCTTGCTGTAGCCTCTACTCTCAGCACGCCTTGGGTGACTGTGACACCGAGGGGTGCTCCTCGTGCCTTTGTTCCTTCAACAGTGGTAGGCTGCTGTTGCCTGTCAGTGCTGGGCTCATGCTGGGGCAATAAGATCTCAGACGCTCTGGCCCAATCTCAGTCTTTGTCATGCCTCTTGTGCCTGGGCCCCAGAGTGGAGTGCTCAGCATCCTGGCCCTAATCCCCATAGCCATCAAATTTTGTCTAATGCCTGAGTTTCCTGCCCCATCCCTAGTGACAGCAGTCCTCACTTTGATGTCAGTCTAAAGTCCTGGGCCCACAAGGGTCTTCTTTATTCTCCCACAGACAGAGGAATTTTACTTCTGATATTCCCTTGGGCCAGTAGATTTTCACTGGCCCTTGTGGGGCAAGAGGAAGTCCAGGCAAGCAGGAGGAGTTTGGTGCCTGTGCCTCAGCAGAAGCAGATGATATGTATGTCGGTGCTGCTGGAGGGGCTCTCTCTGATCTTGTGAGTCCTGCCCCCAGTTCGATCTTCTGAGACCTGCAGAGAGGAGTTGAGAGTTGTGGGCAATGATGCCATCTTCCTCATATCTGGATCAGATAATCCCTAAATATGAAGTCCTTGAGGTTCTAGCCTGTTATTTCTCACTCATGGAAGCTTGTATTTTCATAACTGTGAATCCATGTCCAAATAGGTTTTACCTGTGGGAATCCTAGGTTACTCGGGCTGAGAGGTTTCCTTTGGGAGAATATGTGTATTTGTTTCCATAAGGCATGTGGCATCATGCTACGAGCCTGGGACTGCTTAAAATCAACTTCTCAGCTTGAGGTTTCCATGACCACATGGGCATGGAAACTCACACCCCACACCTGTATGACAACTAGCCTGTGATAATGCATTCTCCAGGGACAATGTTCATTTTCCATCCAAGAAAGTTCTTTGCAGTCCTTTTTTTTTTTTTAAAGAGGCGAAAGAGAGAGGAGGCATAAATTATTTCAATCAAAGCCTTGTTCAAACCAAGGTCAACCTTTGGAATAGGACAGCACTTTCAGAGGAAATGTCACAATTATTTTTTTAATGTACAGTCTATGTGAAAATAATTTGCATATTAGAGAGTCATTCAAGCAAATATGAAAGAACACAGGGTAGATTGTATGTGGATTGGGCATTAAGGAAAACTACTCCGCCTGGCCCATGTGGCTCAGTGGTTGAGCATCGACCCTGCACCAAGAGGTCTCCAGTTTGATTCCCGGTCAGGGCACATGCCCAGGTTGTGAGCCTGATCCCCAGTCGGGGACATGCAGGAGGCGGCCAATCGATGTTCCCTCTCATCGATGTTTCTATCTTTCTCTCTCTTTCCCTTCCTCTCTCTCTCAAATCAATAAGGAAAAAAATATTTTTTTAAAAAAAGGAAAGCAACTCCCTTCTGGAATAAAGAAGAAAATGTCCTTGGGTGGGGTCTGTTTGTTCCATTTCCTCTTTAGCAGCAGGGGGAGAACTTCATTTCTATTCCGTTTTTGTGTCAAAGAGATTTGCTATTTTGTTTGTCCTCCTGCTTGGAAGAACAGGTTTTCTTTTATTTTTTAAATATGTTTTTACTGATTTGAGAGAGAAACATCCATCGGCTTTGCCTCCTGCATGCCCCATACTGGAGATTGAGCCCACAACCCGGGCATGTGCCCCTACTGGGAATCGAACCAGCAACTTTTTGGTGCGAGTGACAGTGCTCAACCAACTGAGCCACACTGGCCAGGGCAGAAGAACAGATTTTAAGTAAAAATATGAGGCTGGAAGTCCAAACTCTGTCACTCCTGGTGACTTGGCCACATCACCCCACTTCCCTGTCAGTTTTCTCATTACGAAAATGGAGATGGTGAGCTGCACACGCTTCTTGTGATAATCGAATGAGGCAATGAAGTTAAAAGGCCTCATGGAAAAACATGACTCTATCATCTCAGTCAGGTTTGGAAATGTTCCCTGGGGGGCGCACTGTATCCTCGGGCAACTCAAGCTGTAGCACCTGACGCACTTACCGTAGGAATTCCTCCAACCAGGAGGTTGTGGCAGCCCATGTTGGGTACATGGGGAGGTGGGAGATAGAAGAGACCTGTAAGCATGAATGAGCCATGAACTTACCTTTTTAGCTTTGGGTCTCGACAACACTTCATTCACCCAGTTCACCCTTGTTTTCTCTTTTTGGTGTTCATAATTCCTTTCAACCAGTCCAGGCTTCCAACAGACTTTATACTCTTTCTGTGCAAAGACATTTTTTTAGTATCTGTTATGGTGCTTGTTGGTGGAGACAAATTCAGATTTTATCTGGAATGTCTCAGTTCACTTTCGAGCTTTAAATATATTTTTGCTGGGTATAGAATTCTAAGTTGATAGTGCTGTTGTTTTTTTCTTTCATTCTAGCATTTACTCAAGGGTTCATTCCATCATATTCTGACCTCTCCTGTGTATGATGAGAAGACAATCATCATTGTTACTGTTGTTCTGCTGAACGTAATGTCTTTTTAGCTCCGACTGCATTTAAGAATGTCTCTTTCTCTTTCATCCCTCAGTATTTTGACTGTGATGCAGCTTTGTGTGTGGTTTTCTTTGTATTTTTCCTGTTGGGATGCTATCAACCTGGGACTGCTTAAAATTAACTTCTTAGCACTTCTCGGACCTGTAGATGTATATATTTCATCGTGTTTGAAAAATCTGTGACCTCCATCTCTTCAAAGACCCATGTTGTCTCCCCTCTGGGACTTCAGTTACACGTATGTCAAAGCATGTAATGTTGTCCCACCCATTTCATAGCCTTTGTTATGTTGTTTTAAAACTAATTTTTGAAAATTTCGGACAAGTTTTAGGTTTACAGAATTACTGCAAAGATAGAACAGAGTTCCCATGCACTCCACACCCAGTGTCCCATGATTGACATCTTATATTAGTGTGATACATGTATCACAGGTCATGAACCAATATTGATATACTACTTTTAACTAAGTCTATTCCTCCGTTTTTTTCCTCATGTTCTTTTCTGTCTCAGGATTTGATCCCCTCTGGAATCCTATATTATAGTCAGTGGTCCAATCTCTTGACAGTGATGGTTTCTCAGACTGTTTTTAGGGTCTTCATTTTGTTGTGTTTTTTTTTGTGGTCTTTTTTTTTGTGGACAGTTTTGAAGAGGGCTGGCCAGGTGTGTTATAGAATGTCTCTCAATTAGGATTTGTCTGATGTTCTTCTCTCGATTAGACTGGGATAGAGTGTTTCGGGGAGAAAACCCACAGATCAAGGACACATACTCTCAGTGACTTATCACTGCTGATGTTGACCTTGACCACATGGCTTGAGGTTAGTGTTTGTCAGGTTTTTGCCCTGTAAATTTACTTCTGTCCCCTCCCTGTCCATACTGTCCTCTTTGAAAGGAAGTCACCATGTGTTGCCCACACTTAGGGGTGGGGTTATGTCCCCTGTTTTAGAGATGGAATGTGTATATCAGGTATGTGGAGTTCTTCTGTATGGGAGACTTGTCTATTCTCCCCATTTTTATTCAATGATTTATTTATGTCAGTGTGGACTTGAGGGTATTTATTTTGTACTTTGGGTCAGAATCCCATAGTACTTTATTTTCTTGTTCAGATTATTTTTACTTTGGCCACAGGGGCGGGTGGGGCTATCATTTGGTTTCTAGGGTCCTCCATCGTTGTGGGCATATCATCTTTGAAGAGGATAGTAGCGTTTTCTTACTCCGTGGCACTATAAAGTGTTCCAAGCTCACCCCATGTAACTCCTGCCCCAGGTATAGAATCAGCCATCTCTCCCAGGCCCCTGGTTCCTTTCATCATGGTTTTAGAAATGAAGACCTGGTGCTGCACACGCCCGTGGCCCCTGGGCTGACTGAGCGCGGCCAGGACTCAGCCCATCACCACTCCTCGTCCGTTTCTGCTCTGTGGCCCGTTCCTTTCTCTCTGAAGTTCAGAGCTGTCTCCACATGGGCGTCATGCGACACTTTCAGCCGTTCCCACTGCACTGGGCGCTTCTTGAGGTCAGGGCCTGGCAGATGCCTACGGAGTCTCTCAGGCCCAGCCCCAGGCTGACAGTGATCGACACCTGTCGGGTTGATGGCTAAGCAGGTGACAAATGGAAAGAGCAGCAACCAGCAGGAGGAGAACCACCGCCCACCCCCATCACTTCTCATAAACATTCCCTCGAGTGGCCAGGACCGCAGGGAGCACCCGCCATTTCCAGGGCGGCCTACACCCTCTGAAGACTGTGGTCAGGGCTGACCCAGGACCCGGCCCTGCCCACAGCCCTGACCTGGACGGCCCCGTTCTCTCTTCCCACCCGGTCCCACAGCCTCTCTGTGGAAGTTCGACCACAGCCAGCTCTGGTGTGGCCAGGCCTGGTGTGTTCTCTCCCCTGACCTGGTCCCCCTACCCCATCCCTGCACCTCCCCCTCCTCCCCTCTCCAGGTAGAGTTGACTGCCCACCCTAGAAGGTCCTGACGCCCACCAGGCAGGGTCCCCCATGTAGGAGGGGTGGAGGGAAGGTGGCTCTGTTCCTTCAACAGAGAGAGGGGGGGAGAGGCTGGAGCTGAGGGTGGCCGATGGGTCAGAAAGTGTTCCCCCCACAGGACATCCTTTTCCTTTAATAAGCTTCTTGTTCCAGCCTTGGTAGGACCCCCGCCCCCAAGAGCTGCCCACCTTGCATGGGGGCAGCTCATGACCATGAGGTAGGAGAGGAAGTCCAAGAGACCTCTGGAGAGGGAGGCCCTGCCTCAGGAACCCTCTGAGCCCCAGCAGATGGGGGAGCCCAGGGAGGGGGCCTGGGGCTGGGGCAGGCAAGCCAGGGGCGTCCCATCCACTGAGCCTCAGAGCTGAGTTCCGCTGGGGTCCTTGTGAGTCGGTTCCCTGGTGATCAGCCCACACTGCAGAGGGGAGGGCTGTGGCCCCAGGACCCTGGCACGGCAGGAGAATGCCGGCACCTGCCAAGGAGCCCCGAGGGCCGGCGCTGGCGGCTGGAGGCCGGAGCTGAGTGCTGTGTCTCTCCCCAGGGAAGCAGCTGCCAACCCTTACTAGCCGGCTTCCCTTCTCCCGGGAACAGAAGATCACTGTAGAGCGGATACCCCGAGGTAGCCGGCCTTCCCCACAGACACGCCGAGGGGCTGGCACTCGGGAGGGCAGGGAGCCCGCGGCCAGGCCGCGTCACCGCAGGCCCCGAGTCCCAAGGAGAGAGGACAGTGGCAGGGTGCTGCAGTGAGCCCAGGCTTGGGCGCTGCCCCGAGGCCTGGCAGGGGCACATTCACACAACCAGCGGGGGGTGGTGTTGGGGGCTGGGGGTCTGGGCAGAGCCAACAGCACAGGCTGGCGGCCTGGAGGAGCAGCCCCTGGAGGTGAGAGCCGGCGGGGGTGCAGACAGGCAGGGGGCACACCGCCGGCTTCAGCCCTGGGGCGGGGTAACTGCAGGGTCAAACTAGAACAAGGTCACCCTCACTCAAGGCCTCAGGCTGGGCCACCCGAGGACTTGCAGTGGCCTCCGGCCTTGCCCTCGGGGTCCTAGGCCGGACAGCCCACGGGACTGGGACGGTGTGGGGGCCCACCCGCCCCCACCTGCGCCCCCACCTGTGCCCGCCTCTCATGCTACACTGCCCTTGCCCGCAGCCGTCCAAGAGGCCGGCGAGATCGAGGACACGTGCATCAGTCCTGGCTGCGTGATAGCAGGTGAGCCTCCCTCCGCGCCTCCCAGCCCTGCCGGGCTGCCGTGTGCCGGCACAGGCCCTGCCGGAGGCCGAGGGGAGCAGCCAGGACACGAGGCACTGGGGCTCCGCACTGGGCTGCGGAAGCGGGTTCTGCTCCCCATTCTCATCCCCGCCCTCGGCTCCCCGACAGAAGCCCCGGGTCCCTGGCCTCAGGACCCCGCAGGGTCTTTCTTTTGCATTTACAGAAAGACCACACGAACTATGTCCTCAGTCACGTTTTCTCCCAGGAGTGGGTCTTACAAGGGGGGTTCACGTGCTGCTAGTCACAGACAACAAACTGCGAGCAATGTGAGGAAACGCTAGTGGGAGAACGCTGGGGCCGGGGGTGCTCCTGCAGGTGTTTCCCGTGGGGTCCCAGCCGCGTGGAACAGGGTCCCGGGGCCGTGGGTGCTCCTGCAGGTGTTTCCTGTGGGGTCCCAGCCGCGTGGAACAGGGTCCCGGGCCGTGGGTGCTCCTGCAGGTGTTTCCCGTGGGGTCCCAGCTGCGTGGAACATGGTCCCGGGGCCGGGGGGGGGGTCGCAGCCCAGCAGCCCAGCCACCTCCACTGAGGGCTCCCAGGAGCAGGGCCCCACTGTCCCTGCACACTTGGGGTTCTGGGGACAAAGCCACTTCCTCTAACAGAAAACAACCTCCCAAGTGGTGAGGAAGAGTCACCCCTGCCCCCACCCTGAGGACTCCAGGGACAGAGCAGAGCCCCTTTGTCGGACTGCTGGCGTCACAAATTCAAGAGAAGGGAATAGAGGGTTCAGAGAGGTCACGGGGATCCAAGGTCATGTGGCTGACATGTGGTGGCCCTAGAAGCTGAGTCCCTGCTCCCAACTTCACTGAGGCTCAGAGGGCGACTGAACCTCCCGAGGGCACGCAGCTGCCGGTGAATACGATGGCCCCCCGGCATCCACAGCTGCGCCCCCTCTTCCTTCCACCCCCGGGGACGAGCAGCTGCCAGGATCCTCCAGAACATGGACTCGTCCAAGGAGCCATGTGACGACTTCTACCAGTACGCGTGCGGGGGCTGGATACGGCGCCACGTCATCCCCGAGACCAGCTCCCGCTACAGTGTCTTTGACATCCTGCGGGATGAGCTGGAGGTCGTCCTCAAAGGTGAGCTGGCCAGGACCTGGGACGGACCTGGTGAGGCCGGTGCCTGTCCACTCGAGGTTGGCGGTGGGGCCATGGGGACAGCCCACGGAGCCCTCCTCTGTCCAGTGGGCACAGGGGAGAGGGGATCCCCTGGGATAAAGGCCCCGCAGGGGCAGATGGACCACAAGTCCCTGAGTGTGGTGGGAGCATGGGAACCTTTGACCTGGCCCCCAGCAGCTGCCTCAGGCCTCTGTCCAGCTTTCTCCTGGGCCCACAGGGCTGCTGGAGAAACCCACCACCAACGACCGGCCGGCTGTGCAGAAGGCGAAGACACTGTACCGGTCCTGCATGAATGAGAGTGAGTGGGGGGAGGGGGCTGGTCCTGCATGAATGAGAGTGAGTGGGGGGAGGGGCTGGACCTGCATGAATGAGTGAGTGGGGGGAGGGGGCTGGTCCTGCATGAATGAGAGTGAGTGGGGGGAGGGGGCTGGTCCTGCATGAATGAGAGTGAGTGGGGGGAGGGGCTGGACCTGCATGAATGAGTGAGTGGGGGGAGGGGGCTGGTCCTGCATGAATGAGAGTGAGTGGGGGGAGGGGGCTGGTCCTGCATGAATGAGAGTGAGTGGGGGGAGGGGCTGGACCTGCATGAATGAGAGTGAGTGGGGGGAGGTGGCTGGTCCTGCATGAATGAGAGTGAGTGGGGGGAGGGGGCTGGTCCTGCATGAATGAGAGTGAGTGGGGGGAGGGGCTGGACCTGCATGAATGAGTGAGTGGGGGGAGGGGGCTGGTCCTGCATGAATGAGAGTGAGTGGGGGGAGGGGCTGGACCTGCATGAATGAGAGTGAGTGGGGGGAGGGGGCTGGTCCTGCAGGAATGAGAGTGAGTGGGGGGAGGGGGCTGGTCCTGCATGAATGAGTGAGTGAGGGGAGGGGGCTGGTCCTGCATGAATGAGTGAGTGAGGGGAGGGGGCTGGTCCTGCATGAATGAGAGTGAGTGGGGGGAGGGGCTGGTCCTGCATGAATGAGTGAGTGGGGGGAGGGGGCTGGTCCTGCATGAATGAGTGAGTGGGGGGAGGGGCTGGACCTGCATGAATGAGAGTGAGTGGGGGGAGGGGCTGGTCCTGCATGAATGAGTGAGTGGGGGGAGGGGGCTGGTCCTGCATGAATGAGTGAGTGGGGGGAGGGGGCTGGTCCTGCATGAATGAGTGAGTGGGGGGAGGGGCTGGACCTGCATGAATGAGAGTGAGTGGGGGGAGGGGCTGGACCTGCATGAATGAGTGAGTGGGGGGAGGGGGCTGGTCCTGCATGAATGAGAGTGAGTGGGGGGAGGGGCTGGACCTGCATGAATGAGTGAGTGAGGGGAGGGGGCTGGTCCTGCATGAATGAGAGTGAGTGGGGGGAGGGGCTGGTCCTGCATGAATGAGTGAGTGGGGGGAGGGGGCTGGTCCTGCATGAATGAGTGAGTGGGGGGAGGGGCTGGACCTGCATGAATGAGAGTGAGTGGGGGGAGGGGCTGGTCCTGCATGAATGAGTGAGTGGGGGGAGGGGGCTGGTCCTGCATGAATGAGTGAGTGGGGGGAGGGGGCTGGTCCTGCATGAATGAGTGAGTGGGGGGAGGGGCTGGACCTGCATGAATGAGAGTGAGTGGGGGGAGGGGCTGGACCTGCATGAATGAGTGAGTGGGGGGAGGGGGCTGGTCCTGCATGAATGAGAGTGAGTGGGGGGAGGGGCTGGACCTGCATGAATGAGTGAGTGGGGGGAGGGGGCTGGTCCTGCATGAATGAGAGTGAGTGGGGGGAGGGGGCTGGTCCTGCATGAATGAGTGAGTGAGGGGAGGGGGCTGGTCCTGCATGAATGAGTGAGTGAGGGGAGGGGGCTGGTCCTGCATGAATGAGTGAGTGGGGGGAGGGGGCTGGTCCTGCATGAATGAGTGAGTGGGGGGAGGGGACTGGACCTGCATGAATGAGAGTGAGTGGGGGGAGGGGGCTGGTCCTGCAGGAATGAATGAGTGGGGGGAGGGGGCTGGTCCTGCATGAATGAGTGAGTGGGGGGAGGGGGCTGGTCCTGCATGAATGAGAGTGAGTGGGGGGAGGGGCTGGACCTGCATGAATGAGAGTGAGTGGGGGGAGGGGGCTGGTCCTGCAGGAATGGGGCCAAGTGGGAGACACTGCCCCTGCCAGAACCCATTTCAGCTCTGGACCCCCAGCTGCAGCATAGCATGGTGAAGTGGGTGCCACTCACTCAGGACTCAGGCCAGAAGGGCTGTGTGCTGTGCCCCCCACCTGCCAACTATGTCCGGACTCCCCATGGGGCACAGACTTACTGCCAGCTGCCCATGATGCCCTCACACCCTGACCCCAGCGCGGGCCACAGGCAGGAGGACCTCAGTGAGAGGCCTGGCTGAAAGCCCCGGGAAAAGCCTGTGTGCACATGCGTGTACTGCATGTGCGTGTGCGTATGTGAGGATGTGTGCATGACTGTGTGCATGTGTGTATATGCATGTTTATCTGTATAGTATATGCGTGTAGGTATATGTGTCTGTGTTGTATATGTATGTGTGTGTATGTGTGTATATATATGTATGTGAGGATGTGTGTATGTGTATATGTGTGTGTTTATCTATATAAGTATGTGTGTGTGTGTATATGTATATACATATGCCTGTATATGTATAGGTATATGTGTCTGTGTTGTATATGTGTGTATGTGTGGGTGTGTTTGTTAAAGAAAAATTTACTCGTGGCACTTGTTGAAGTTGGTGAAGCAGACTTTATTCAGGGCCATCTGGACAGGTGTGGGGACCACCGTGATGGGGTTCTGCAGGGGGAGGGAGATAGGCTCAACTCCGAGTCCCCAGCAGGCCAGTGGGGACTTTGCAGCCAAGGAGCAGATGGGTGAGTGGATGGAAAATTATCAAGAGAAGACATCATGGGTAGGGACCTTCTGGCTAAACCCACCTATTAGGATTCTTGCAGAAGGCAGGCTGATGGTCAGACATCACCCAGGAGCAGTGGGGGATGAGGACCCTGACCAGGTGTGGAGGGTGGGAGTTCAGCAGGGTTCTGGCTGAAATTAGGTTTTAAAAGGAGTCTAGAAATGGGCCTCGAATATGGCCCCTGAGCCAGATTAAAGTCTGGTCAAGAAAGAATGTGTGTGTTACTGGGTGTGTGTGTATGACTATATCTGTGTGTAGGTATATGTGCCTATGTGTATATGTATATGCATGTCTGTGTGTGTGTGTGCATGTACGTGTGTAAGTACAGGTGCTAGTGTATATGTATATGCATGTCTGTGTGTATATGCGTGAGTTTATGCGTATGTGTCAGTGTGTATGTATACACATGTCTATGTGTGTAGTATATGTATGTGCATGTTATGTGTGTGTACACACACGTGTGTGTAGGTATATGTGCCAGTGTACATATACACGTCTCTGTGTGTATATGTATATGCATTTCTATGCGTGTCTGTGCATAGGTATATGTGTGCGTGTATATGTATATGCATGTCTGTGTGTGTAGGTATGTGTGCATATATGCATGTTTATGTGTGTATATGCATGTAGGTAGGTATATGTGCATGCATATATATATGTCTCTGTATGCATATATGCCTCTGTGTGTGTGTACACATGCCTGTGTGTGTATGTACATGGGTATGTGTGTATACATGTCTGTACATGTCTATGTGTGTGCATGCTGTGGGATTTCTCAGTGCTCTGGTTTCTATTAAGAGGACTTACACATCTGGGACACCTTTGGCTTGTCTTCCCCTAAGTCCCTGTTCAGGGGCTTGCAGCCCCAGCCTGTGGGTCAGAGGCTCAGAGCTGGGGTCTTTCTGGGGTCTTCTGGAGGGTGGCATTGTTCTTCACATCTGACAGCAAGGCTCGTTGGGACCCCAGCTATATGGGGGTGCTTCCTCAAGCCCCATTTGCGCGGGCCTAGGCTCATCTCCTCTTCTCCCCATGGGAACTGAAGGTCATTTGTCCAGTCTGGCCAGCCCCGCCAGGTGAAGGGGGCTTCCTGTGTCCCCACCTGTGTGAACTTTCTGGCCCAAGACTGAACTTAGAACAGGACAATGGCCAAACCAGACATAAAGATCCAACCTAGACCCACAGCTCCTCCTGGAAGCCAGTCCGCCCTCCGGGGGACCCAGCCCGGCAGCCACACATTGCCCTGTAACAGCTCCAGGGGCTCCATCCGTCACTGCAGCTCCCTCGATTCTGTCCCCACTTCCAAACCAGAATCAGCCAGAGGAGTGGGGGTGCCCCAACCCATCCTGCAGATACCCAGCTGCCCCGTGTCCCTGCCTCCCAGCTCCCAGGCCCCTTCTCCCCATGGGGTCTCCTCTGCCCCTCCCCTGCCCCCCCGACGGGTCTCCCTTTATCTCCACACTTCACCGCGTCTCTGAGTCAAGTTCTCCCAAGCTTCCTGCCAGACCATGGCTGCCCTGGAGAAGTGCTTCACTCTGTCCAGCATGTTGGTCTGCCCCAGGCTTGTCCCACATCCCTGTTGGGGGATCCCAGCGTACCCCCAGGGTGGCTCTGAGCCCTGCCTGCTCCTGGCCACAGCCCCCCTCAGACGGGCTCACCCACAGTCGCTGGCCTGCGTGAATTCCCAGGCCTGTCTTCCCCTCCTGGCCTCTTCGTCTGGTGGCACCTGCATGTTTAGGAACCCCCAACCCCCTTTCACATCTGCACCCCATCTCCGCTAGTCCCAGGCCCTTCTGTGCCCTGTGCTGCAGAATCCGAGGGCCGAGCGGGCCTGTGGGACAGCAGTGTCCCACCCACCAGTGTCTGGTGAGTGACCACCCACTCCTCCCCCTCCCAGGCATCATAGAGAAACGAGACTCTCAGCCCCTGCTGGACGTCTTAGAGGTGTTGGGAGGCTGGCCAGTGGCCACGGAGAAGTGGACAGACACCGTAGGTGAGGCCAGGGCCTGGGGCAGCTTGTACAGACGGGGCCCTGGGCCTGGGGCTCCTGGGAACCCAGGCTTCGGACCCGGGCTGGGGACTTGCATCAGAAACCAGCAGGCGGGCTCCCTGGGGCTGGACCCCTCTGCTCTGGCCCCTAGAAAAGACGTGTGTTCCAGACCCAGGCTGGGGACCCAGGGCTCCCAGCTCTGAGCACGAGCTCAGCTCTCTGCAGGCTGGTTCAGCCTCAGGTCGGCGTGGGCACAGGGTGCACCCAGGCCTGGCAGCCCCTGCACACACTGCTGCCCCCAGGGCCCTGCTGTACCCTGTGGACTGTGGGGAAGTGGCACCCCCATATCCCCCAGCCCCCGAGGCCCACAGGTGAGCCATGCAGGGGTTCCCTACCTGCCCCCTGAGGTCTGGGCTTAGGAGGCCAGGGGTCCACTGAGCGATGGGGAGCTGGCCTGGGAGCCCAGGGACCCGACTGGTCACCAGCACGGGCACTGACTCCCCAGGCCAGAACTGGGAGCTGGAGCAGCAGCTGGCCGTGATGAACTCGCAGTTCAACAGGCGAGTCCTCATCGACCTCTTCATCTGGAATGATGACCAGAACTCCAGCCGGCACATCATCTACGTAGGAGCCCCGCGGGGGTGGGCGGGGCCGAGAGCCGGGGTGGGCGGGGCTGGGGGAGGCTGGGCTGGGCCCGGGGGGCCGGGGGCCAGGCGGGACCCCATTCCTGGCTAGGACTCCAGCACAGCAGGGAGATGCCAGGGCCATGGCCAGATTGGCAGATGAGCTCCAGGGGTTTTCCCAGGGCCCTGCTCTGGGGTCCAAGTCCACGGTGTGGGGGGCCGGCTGCCGATGACCCCGCGTCCTGACCCGTGGCCCACGTGCTGAGCTGGTTCTCGGACCCGCTGCCCAGCCCTTGGGCACCTGGGCAGGAAACCTGACCTCAGAAAGCCAAAGAGCCCCCCTGTGGCAAATGTGACCCAGTCTGGGAGGAAGGGGGCTGGCGCCCCTCCCCCCGCCCGCAGTCCGTCCCCAGTGGCCCTGCACCCGCACACAGTGAGCAGGCTCCCGCACCAGGGCGCCTTCGGGCTGAGGAGGGGAGCGGGGCCGGCGCCGGCCCAGGCTCACGCCCTGTGTCTGCAGGTAGACCAGCCCACCCTGGGCATGCCGTCCCGAGAGTACTATTTTCAGGATGGCAGCAACAAGAAGGTGAGTCCCGGCGAGACCTTGTGTCCAGGCCCTTTTCTGCGCCCCCCCGTCCGGCCCTCCTCCCTCACTCCAGGCCCACCTGGAGCCAGCTTCCCGCGTGTCCCCGGCCCCGCAGCCAGCCTTTGTGAGCACCTGAGTGGTGCAGCCTGGAGCTGTGGGCACAGGCTCTGTCACCCGGTAAAGAGTGTCCCCAGACCTTCAGGAGAAGCTCAGCTCAACCAGCGGCCCCAGGGACACCCTGCCAGGCCCTTCACAGCACTGGTGTCCTGCTCGGGGCACAGGCCCAGGCTGCTCCCGCGGCCACTCGCCCCTGAGAAACCGAGGAACCAAACACTGGCTACGTGGCAGGACCAGGGCCCGCGGGGGCAGGGAGCAGATCGCTGGAAGGCAGGTGTGGAATGACCCACCGCGGCAGAGGGGCCACAGCTCGGCACTGGGGGAAGGAGAGAGCCCGGGGAAAGACAGCGCGACCGGAAGAAGCAGCTGTGGAGTGAGGCCGTGAGGCTGGAGCCCGCACGGGGACGCGCAGAACAGCGGGGCTGGGCCGTCAGGAGGGGCTCCCCCGCAGCCCCGGACCAGCCCCAGTGGAGAGGGCCCTCCAGGATGGGGCACAAAAGCAGCGCGTGTAGGCAGGGCACGTCCCGGAGGCGCAGTTCCCGACACCCGGCTCAGGCAGCCTGGCACCCGACAGCCCGGCGTGGCCTGGGCTTCTCCAAGCACCTGCTGCATGGCAGCCAGCAGAGCAGGACGCGGTGCCCTGGGAGCTCGGGACCAGGTGTCACTGGCTCGAGGAGTGGGGAGCCCAGCCCTGGGCTGTCTGTGGTCTTCAGGGCCTAGGCCCGGGATCGGTCTGGGAAGTGGGCATGTCCACGCGTGGGCAGGCCTGTAGGGCAGTGTGAGTGACAGCTGAGGGCCTGGCGGGGGTGGGGGGGTGGGGGCGTGACAGTCTGCAGTTTCCCAAGGGCCCGCCGTGACCTGCTGGCCAAGGTTGGCCAACAAGCACCCTGGGGGCCTGCTCCATGTCACATGCCCGCCCCACCCCCACACAGAGCTCCCTGGGGCCTAAGGTGGCCAGGCTGCCTGACTCCATCCTGCATCCTTTGGCCCAGGTGCGTGACGCCTACCTGAAGTTCATGGTGTCAGTGGCCACGATGCTGCGGGCGGACATGCACCTGCCCGAGAACCACCTCCTGGTGCAGAAGGACATGGCTCAGGTGCTGAAGCTGGAGACACAGATAGCAAATGTGAGGCTGGCCCACAGGTGGAGGGTGGGGAGGGACACACCTGGCCCCCAGCCACCTCCCCCTGGTCAACGCCCAGGCCCCCTGCAGGCCACAGTCCCCCAGGAGGAGCGACACGACGTCACGGCCCTGTACCACAGGATGAGGGTGAAGGAGCTGCAGAACAAGTTCGGCCTGAAGGTGAGGCGATGGGGGAGGGGCATGTGGTGCCTGGTGGGCGCCGGACACCCAGGAGCCGGCCGCTCTGGCCCCGGCCCGGCCCCGGCCCGGCCCCGGCCCCAGCCCCGACCCTCCCTATTCCTGGCCTCTCTCATTTAAACTCGGAGATCCTTACAGCCCTGAGCAGGGGCCCTGTAATGGTCACCCAAATAGGGACGTTTTGCCGCTGGGACAGCAGGTGTCAACAGACCATCTCAGTCAGGGGGCCACTCTGTCTGTGAGATGGGCTCCAGTTTTCTGAGCAGGAAAGAGGCTGGGAGCAGTGGCTGACTCAACTGAGTTGGAAAGACCCTCACCCAAGTCCTGCTCTAAACCCCAACACGACTCCCCCCAGTTCTGCCTGCCCCTGACTGAGAGCTGTCCCCACGCATCTGTCCAACCTGACCCTCCCCACTGGCCACACCTTACGTTGGGGCTGAGCCCTGGAGGGGCCTCCTCCTGCAGAAGGAGGGCGGGAATGTCCTTGTACCCCTGCCAAGTCAGAGGGCGGAGGGCGTGGCAGGGACACAACCCAGTCTGAGGGTGGAGGGCATGGGTGTTGATGGGGCTGAAGTCAGAGGGATGAAGTTAGGACAGACTCAAGGTCAGAGGTTCAAACCAGCTCAATTAATCAACGTATCAAAGATGGAGCGCCTTTTCTTCATGGCTGGTATCTCTGTGTTCTCCGTGAGAAATCTCGCCCCCCCACAAGGTGGCTGAGGTCTACAGTCAGCCTTGAGCTTATTCTTTCAGAGAGCAACATAGAAGTCATTTCCTTCCGTCCCCCTGTGCGGTGACTCAGCTCCTTTTACTGAAGAGAACCCCTCCCTTGGCCCTCTGCACGGGACCTCCACTGAAAATCATGTCTGTGAATCGCGTGGTGTGTGTGCACCTGTGAGCGTGCACCTGTGTGGGTGTGCCTGTGTGTGTGCACCTGTGAGCATGTGCCTGTGAGAGTGCACCTGTGTGTGTGTGCACCTGTGAGTGTGTGCCTGTGTACATACACCTGTGTGTGCCTGTGTGCATGCACCTGTGAGCCTACACCTGTGTGTGCCTGTGTGTGTGCACCTGTGAGCCTATACCTGTGTGTGTGCACCTGTGAGCCTACACCTGTGTGTGTGCCTGTGTGTGTGCACCTGTGTGTGTCTGAGCGCTCCCTGCCCTACTGTTCTGTGTGCCCCATGCCAACCAGCCGCTGACTCCCATGACCCCACTGCTACAGCTTTAGGATATTCTCAGTATTCCACAGAGTGAGAATCAACCTGCTCTTCGGGGTCATCTTGAGTTTTCTCCGTCTTTTGCATTTTCTTACAAAACTCAGCTTGCTCATTCCACCCACAAGCTTGCGAGGTTGTATAGGGATTGCTGCAGTCCACCTCCCTGTTCGTTTCGGGGACACGGACATCTTGCTTGTGAGTCTTGCAGCCCCCCAACCCAATGATGTTTCTGTCTCTGGTTTCTCGCGGTGGGCTTGCCAGTTTTCTATTTCAAGACCGTCCACATCTTTCTTGAGATGTGTTCCTAGTTTGTTTTCTATATGATTGCAAATGGCACCGTTTGTAAGGTGCCTCCTTTGTGGCCGGATACACGCAGACTGACGTTGTACACGGCCGTGGTGCTCAAAGCACCTGCTGGTTATAACACCTTGTAGATCCGTCTTCATTTTTTCATGCACGCGAAATCACAGCCTCAGTGAAAGGTAAGTTTTATGTCTTCCCTGTCAAGCCCTACCGACTTTAGTGCATTTCTCTGTCTTAGTGAACTGGCTTGGACATCCAGCCTCGTGCCAAAGTCACAGTACACGGTTTATTATGGAATACACTATTCCTATTTTCTATCCCTTCTTTCATCATTTTTTCTCGGTAGTGTGCTTTCCGGGAGTCTTTCCATCGCAATTAAGTTTTCAAATATTTTGGCTTAATCTCTTACACCTCTTCACAGTCCCTAGGCTCTGGCGTCGGGGCAGCCACCTTCGTCGTCCTTCCGGTTACCTGCACCTTTTGGCTGATCTCCTGGCAGGGGCTGGGCATCCGGGATGCCCAGGCTCTGTGCCCACCTCCCTCTCCCTCTCCCTCCCACCTCCCCAGGGATTTAACTGGACCCTCTTCATACAATCTGTGCTTTCTTCTGTCAAAATCAAGCTGCTCCCAAAAGAAGAGGTGGTGGTCTATGGCATCCCCTACCTCCAGAAGCTTGAAGACATCATCGATGTCTTCTCAGCCAGGTGAAGCCCAGGGAAGGTCCCAAGGAGGCCTCTGCACCTTTGTCCCTGCTCAGTCCCCTCCCCAACAGCCCCTCCTCTCTGGAGAAAGCCCCCTGAGCATTGACTCTGAGACATGGGGACAATGGGGGGGAAATGTGAATGGCCAATGGAGCCTCACATTAGAGATGTGAACCCCTCCCTCCTTGAGGCATCTCAAGCCTCCAGGACAGACAGGCTGTATCTGGGGGTTTTCTCTATGATCCTCTCCTCCCTGTTTGGGGTGGAACCTGCTGGCCAAGGACCCATAACCAATGTCCACCCCTGAGCAAACACCACTGCCCTGTCCCGTCGGCCCTCTGCTCCCGCCCACAGGACCATGCAGAACTACTTGGTCTGGCGCCTGGTGCAGGATCGCATCAGCAGCCTGAGCCGGAGGTTCAAGGACGCCCGCGCACACTACCGCAAGGTGCGTGAGACCCACCAAGGCGGCTCCTTCAGTCCGGTTGTGATTCCGGGCCCCTGCTGGGGGCCGGCCACCTGGGTCCCGGGGCCAGAGCCACAGAGGAGCTGAGGGAGGCAGTGGCCCTCTTGGGCAGTCGGACAATAGGCTGTCGACAAACTGGGGATGTGCTGTTTCAGAACAAAGAGAATGACCCAGAGCAGGGCCAGCCACTCCTTGGAGGTGATACCTTCGACCTTGAAGCGAGGGTGATGGGGCATGAAGAGGCAGAGCGGTCTCCCGGGGCCTCTCCCAGGGCCCGGGCCATGCAGGGCAGGAGAGGAGGTCAGGGAGGGAGGCAGGGCTGTGACCTAGGCCCGGGCCGAACACAGACTCCGCATCCAGAGAGCCCAGGTGCTGGAGTGGAAGCACAGTCCTGCCTTCGAGGTCACTCTGGCTGCTGGGGGAGGGGTGGAGGCAGGGCACCCACCGGAGACCCTGTGGTCGTGGCGGCTGTTCTGGGGCAATGCCTGCGGGGCTGTGGGGTCAGAGTGGAGGCCCAGTGGAGGCGGGCACGGCGTCCGGCGGGTACCAGGGCCCGGACCAGGGTGTGGGCAGTGTGTAGCTCCAGGAGAGGTGTGGATGACGGACGGGAGAGGCAGCTGCACCGATGTGGGATGAGGACCCAGGAGTCGGGGCTCCAGGATTCTCTGCAGAGCCATGGGCTGGGTGGAAGCCCACCACTGCGACAGGGATGGGGACGGGGACAGGGCAGAGCAGAAAGGGGCAAGTCCGACTCCTGCTTTGCACACTGGGTTGGAGACCAGACAAGCGTCAGGGAGTGAGCCCAGTCCCAGAGCTCTGAGGAGAGAGGGCTACACTGACACCCGAGGGGCAGGACACCCCACCGTCCAGGAGGGTGGGGGCATGGTGGGCGGAGCTCTGGGCTGAGGCTGGGGCCAGGAATCTGATGGAGACCTGTTTCCATCTTATGCCCCTGGGGACAGATGGGCGGACTTTCTCAGTGCCACTCGGTGATGAGAAAACATGGCACAGAGAGCTGGTGGCTGAGCTGGACATAGCTGCAGGGCCACTCTGGGGTCACTGTCAGTCTGGGGATGGGGCGGGAGTCCTGGAGGGCAGAGTCTGGCCAGGGTGCCCCGCACAGGGAATGAGGAGCTGGGAGCTGGGCAGGGCCCCACCCCCCACCTCCCTGCCTGGGTTGGAGCCCCCTCCAGTCTGCACACTCCATCCCACACCTGTGCCCAGCATTCAAATGGGAGTCTCTGAGTTTACCCCTTGTCCCCCACTGACACCTGGGCACCCTGAAGTAGAGGACGAGAAGTAGGTGTTGGTGAATGCAGCAGAATGAATGAATGAATGAATGAGGAATGAATAATGAATGAATGGTGAATGGATGATGAATGGTGAGTAATGATGACTGAATGAGCGAATGAATGAGGAATGAAGAGGTGAATGAATGAATGAGGACTAATGAATGAATGAACGAGTCATGAATGGACGAGGACTAAGGAATGAAAAAGGAAATGAATGAGGAATGAATAATGAATGAATGAGTGAGTGAATTATGAATGAATAGATGAGGCATGAGGAGTGAATGGACGAGGCATGAGGACTGAATAGTGAATGAATGAGGAACGAATGAGGCATGGAGGAGGCATGGATGGACGAGGCATGGATGGACGAGGCATGGAGGAGGCATGGATGGACGAGGCATGGATGGACGAGGCATGGAGGAGGCATGGATGGACGATGCATGGAGGAGGCATGGATGGACGAGGCATGGATGGACGAGGCATGGATGGACGAGGCATGGAGGAGGCATGGATGGACGAGGCATGGAGGAGGCATGGATGGACGAGGCATGGATGGACGAGGCATGGAGGAGGCATGGATGGACGAGGCATGGATGGACGAGGCATGGATGGACGAGGCATGGACAGACGAGGCATGGACGAGGCATGGATGGACGAGGCATGGATGGACGAGGCATGGAGGAGGCATGGATGGACGAGGCATGGATGGACGAGGCATGGAGGAGGCATGGATGGACGAGGCGTGCATGGAGGCCCAGGAGCGCAGGGGTCAGCGAAGGACCGTGGCCCAGGTGCTGTATGGCAAGACGGAGGAGGAGGTGCGCTGGCGGGAGTGCGTCAGCTACGTCAACAGCAACATGGAGAGCGCCGTGGGCTCGCTCTACGTCAGGAAGGCCTTCTCCAAGGACAGCAAGGAAGTGGTGGGTGCGGACACTCCGCTGCGCCGGGCACTGCCGCTCCTGGGGGGCAGGCCCACTTGGGTTGGGGCAGGTCCCCAGCTCCCGCCGGGCACTGGGACTCAGAGCTCCCGGAGAGCAGGTGGTGTTTTCAGTGGTGGTGGGTGTGTGGGGAGCCCTGGCGCCCAACAAGGTGAGGCCAGGGGGAGCCGGGTTCGAGTGTGTGTCCAGGGCTGGGAGGCCCTACCGCCCCCTACAGCCATGTACGGCAGTAGGGACCCTGTCCCAGGAGGGCCATCCCCGCACCAACCCACACCCGTGGGAGCAGCCTGCACCCAGGGGCTTGGCCAGAACCTGCAGAGACCCCGCTGCTGCCCCAGGTCAGAGAGCTCATCGACAAGGTGCGCTCCGTGTTTGTGGAGACGCTGGACGAGCTGAGCTGGATGGACGACTCGTCCAAGAAGAAGGCCCAGGAGAAGGTGGGCAGGCGGCTGGAGTGCCCAGGGCAGGGCTCCGGGCAGAGGAGGGCACCCCCAGGGCGGGGCTCGTGACGATCACCTTCACACTCTCAGCCAGGGAAGACAGCCAGGCTGGGGGTGGCTGGCTCAGGAGGGGAATGTGGGCCCACACAGGACTGGAAGCCAAGCCCAGGAGACCCACTAGCACCCCGGGAATGGGTGGGGAGTCCAAGGCCTCGGGAAGCAGGGTGCCCAAAAGTAACGCCAGTATCCACCAGGAGCCCCTCTGGGCCCCAGCCACCCCCCAGATCCCTGGGCTGAGGTCAGATGCAAAGTTAGGCCTGGGCCCAGCCCCTCCACAGCCTCCATTACCCTCCTCCACAGCCTGCCAGCAGGCGCGTCCCTCAGCCCAGCCCGTGACCTGCTCGGTGGGGGCGGGGCCAGGATGCCTGTGCTGGGTGGGCATGGACCACACCCTCTCCTCCCCAGGCAATGAACATCAAGGTGCAGATTGGGTACCCCGACTACATTCTGGAGCAGAGGAACAAACACCTGGACAAGGAGTATTCCAACGTGAGCCCCTCCCCGGCCTGGGCCCCAGAGCCCCACCTGTCTCTTTACCCAACCCCATCGGCCCCTGAACTGGCCCCTGTGGACTACAGGCCCCTGGTTACTGGGGTGGGAAGGCCGGGCTCCGTCAATAACTCACCCACCTGACCATGTGCTTGGGCAGCTCTAGTATCACCTTGGTACCAAGGGGGACACTGAGGCCCCCGGGGGACAAAGGAGCTGCGGAGACACGCGGTGGAGCAGAGGCAGGGTTGCCTCCCCACCTGCGCCGTGATCCCTCTGCACCAAGCCTGCTAGCCAGACGGGTCCTGGGGGCCCCATGCCAGTCCCCAGGGCCCTTGACCTCTGCTCTCCCCGGGCCTCTCCTGCAGCTGAACTTCTCGGAGCACCTGTACTTTGAGAATGGCCTGCAGAACCTCAGGTCAGGCGCCCAGCGGAGCCTGAAGAAGCTGCGGAAGAAGGTGGACAAGAACCTGTGAGTGGGCGCCGTGCAGGAGGGCGGGGTGGGGCTCGGGCCCTGGTTTCAGGGAGGAGGCCCCGGGAGGAGCCAGATGTCTGGACTGGCCGGGGCCCTGCGCTCGCTGTTGGCACTTTGGGGGCCTCAGCAGCCCCTGTGGCATGCTGGTATGCCGGTCCCATGGCATTCCGCTGTGGCATGGACCCTGGGGGGCAGCCCAGTAGGTGGCCCAGAGGGAGGTTCCCTGCAGACCAGGACTGCACGTGACCAGCTCCCTTACCCCAGCTGGATCATCGGGGCTGCCGTGGTCAATGCCTTCTACTCTCCCAACCGGAACCAGATCGGTACGCTCCCGCCACCGCCCGCCCTCGTCCCTCTAATGCCAGCGGGGAGCCGGAGTGGCCCCCTCCTCCTCGGGCACCCCCACCCGTCCCCTGTCCACCTGCAGGACTTCACCTGTCACCCATCTCAAGGGGTCGTCTCCTGGGTCTGTGTTCAGACCTCAGGGGCTTTCAGAGGGCGGGGCAGCAGGCCCTTTTCAGGCAGCATAACACGGGGCAGAGCGGCGGGGCTCAGTGGGCTGATCATCGGCCCAGGACGGAGAGGTCCCGGTTCCGTTCCCGGCCAGGGCACAGACCCGGGGCGTGGGCTCCATCCCCAGGAGGGGGTGTGTAGGAGGCAACCGATCCGTGTTTCTCTGTCACATCCATGTTTCTCTGTCACATCCATGTTTCTTTCTCTCTCTCTCTCAAAAAAATCAATACAAACCTACTTTTTAAAAAAAAGGTAAGAGAATCTGGACATGGGTCCTGGACCTGCCACACACCCTTCCCTGCTCCGGGGCTCGGAGCCTCAGCTCTCTCATCTGTAAAATGGGTGCTGGGGGGCGGGTCACGACCTCTCCCTCGCGGGGTGCATGGGAGTGAAAGGCAGGACCCCTAGAGGTCGGGCACACAGGTGTGCTCACTCACAGCTACTCTTTGTCCCTGCCCCCCCCCCGGGCAGTGTTCCCTGCCGGGATCCTGCAGCCCCCCTTCTTCAGCAAGGACCAGCCGCAGGCCTTGAACTTCGGGGGCATCGGGATGGTGATCGGGCACGAGATCACCCACGGCTTTGACGACAACGGTAGGGCTGCAGTGGGCCAGAGCTGTGCCTCCGAGGCCCCCTCCATGGGCAGCAGCCCCAGATGGGCACTGAGGGGCAAGCCGGGCTGTGGGAAGGGGCCCCGGGCTGTCCCCCCCTCCCGTGCCTGATTAGGTGGGGACACCAAGGCCCATGGCATGGGGAGCACTTCCAGGTCCCCAGGGGAGCGACGGTGGCAAAGTGGGTGCTAATGCGCAGCCTGGCCCCGGCTGGCCCTCCTGCTCTGGGCAGAGGGACAGAGCCGAGGGCACAGGCTTCGGGGCCTGACAATCCCTCCACCCCAAGATCTGGCCCCTGCCTCCCTGGGCCCCGGAACGCGACAGACAGCCCAGAGCACGTGGAAGCTCCGCCCTGACCTGGCACGGAGCCCACGTCACCCCAGGGCAGCCAGCAGCTCCACTGGGGCTGTGCCGACCCCACATTCCAACCTCCCTGCCCTGGGGGGGCCACTCTACCTGGACCTGGTGGCCTGTGACCAGGGACGCCGCCCCACCCACAGAGCCCGACCAGGGCACCTGGCAAGGGCAGCCCACCTCACCCAGTGTTCAGACAGTTTAGGCTTCAGGAAGGGCCACTGAACCACAGTGCCTCTGGGACCCTGGGTCCTGAGACGCCAGGCCCTGCCCTGGAGGGCGGCTTGGGAGGCCAGTGCAGCGCTCTCTCCGGAGCCTGGCCCTTGTCCCCGACACTGTGCTGACCCTGTGAGCAGGCCAGTGCCCTTCAGGCGGGCTCTCTACCCCCAAGCGTGAACTCAGACTCCGGGCCGGAGGACCTGCAGGGACACCCCTCTCCCCCCAGGCCGGAACTTCGACAAGAACGGCAACATGTTGGACTGGTGGAGCAACTTCTCGGAGAAGCACTTCAGGAAGCAGTCGCAGTGCATGGTGGCCCAGTACGGGAACTACTCCTGGGACCTGGCGGAGCAGCAGCATGTGAGCCGCCACCAGAGCTGCGCCCAAGGGAGGGGGGGGCGGGAGCTCAGCCTGGCCCCCAGGGAAGGGCAGCCAGGCCCCACCGCCACCCTGTCTCCTGTGCGCAGGTGAACGGCTTCAGCACCCTTGGGGAGAACATCGCTGACAATGGAGGGGTCCGGCAGGCATACAAGGTGGGTCCAGGGGCCGGGGATGGGCCCTCAGAGTGACCGGAACTGCCCCCGGCCCAAGCAAGGTGTATCCGGCACCCTTGGCTGAGGGGCAGCGGTGCCCTGGGGGAGCCTGCCTGGCCCAGGGCAGGAGGGCACCTTGGATGCTCCGCCCACACCTTCCCTTGACCTCAGCCCAGGCCTCCGCACGTGGGCGGCCCCTGTCCATCTCCCAGGCACTGCGGCAGGGGCCTGCTCGGTGTCCAGCTGGCTGGGTGACCCTGAGCACCTTCCCTCCGGGCTCGGAGGGCCCCGCCAGCAGAGGCAGGACCCCACCCGCACAGGCCTTGGACCAGACCTCAGCTCTGGCCCAGCCCTGTGTTCCCCAGGAGGGCGGGCAGGCGGCCCAGCAACGGGTTGGTGCCCGCAGGCTTACCTGAAGTGGGTAGCGGAAGGCGGCAAGGACCAGCAGCTGCCAGGACTGGAACTGACCCTCAACCAGATCTTCTTCGTCAACTACGCCCAGGTAGGGGTTAGGAACCCCCTTTGCACCCACCCCAGAACGGGCTCCCCATCCTCGGCTTTGGGGGACCCCACTGTGGGGTGCCTGCAAGGACAACCCGAGCAGACAAGCCAGGCAGAACCAGAACTAACCAGCCTAGAAGGCTTCGAGGAGGAAAATAATGGGGTTGGAGAGGGGGAGCAGTCAGGGGGGTCCTCGGAGGGAGGGGCGGAGCCTGCTGGCCGCCCTCCCCTACCCTAGAAGGAGCAGGCTAAGAAGGCTAAAAAGGTGGGAAATAAGACCACTCTCCCCTTCCCGTCCCGTCCCCGAGCCCCCTTCGGGCCTGACCCTCCCCGTCCTTGATCAGCTCAGGTCTCTCTTACCCCTAGACCTGTCCCCACGCCCCGCCTCTCTCCGCCCCCATCACAAAAGCCACGCCCCTGTGTGCCAACAGGTGTGGTGCGGGGCCTACCGGCCCGAGTTCGCCGTCCAGTCCATCAAGACCGACGTCCACAGTCCCCTGAAGTACAGGCAAGAGCTCCCCGTGGCCCCGCGACCCTGGGACCGTGACCCTGGGCCCCGTGCCCCCTGCCGGGCAGCCTGCTCAGGCCCTCCCTCCGCCTGCAGGGTGCTGGGCTCCCTGCAGAACCTGGCTGCCTTCTCGGACGCGTTCCACTGCTCCCGGGGCACCCCCATGCACCCACGTGTGCGATGCCGCGTCTGGTAGCCAAAGCCGAGCCACGCAGCGGCGCACAGCCTCCCGGGGCCCAGGCGCCCGGGGCTCCGACACGGCAGCCGGCAGGGACCTGCATGCGCCCCAGAACCGCAGCAGGGAGGGCCTGTGCCCCACCTGGAGCCGACGCCCCACCCCGACACCCGGGGTGCACAGAGCCTGGCTCCACAGGCCCAGCCTCATGGACTCATTTCAAGGTCTCCCGCCCACCCCAAAGTGCACCCTCAGTGTGCAGGAGCTTCGAGCTCCGGACTTGAGCTAAGTAAACGCTTCAGAGAAGTCTGCTGCCTGTCTCTAGGCCAGGAGGGTGTGGGGGCAGTGCCCAGAGGGTCCAGCTGGCTCTGCCCACCCACTGCATGGCCTTGGGCAAGACAACTGGCCAAGTGAGGGAAGGGCTCTGGGCAGGAGCTGGTGCTCCTGACAAGCCCCCAGGGTCTTCGTGCTGGGGCCACAGCACTGACCAGCGCGGCCCCTACGGATGGCCTGCGGCCCTGAGGGCCCACACATCAGAGGGAGAGCTGCCAAAGGGAGGGAGCTGAGGTCCGAGTGGGGTGGAGGCGACCCCAGGACCACAGCACGGAAGCTGGATCTGGGGTCTGTGGACCTGGACGCCCGGGGAGAGGTTCCCCCACAAAGCATGTGTCCCCTCCCTGAGCGTTCAGATGACCGCGAGGGGCACTGGATCCAGGGGGCCGGGGTGTGCAGGGAGGCCAGCTGGAGACCCTGTGGTCATCGGAGCCCAGACCAGGGTTACGAGACTGACTGCTACTGGGAGGGTCATCTGAAGCCGATCCCACTGCCCAGAGAGCACCCGAGGGGCTGGGGGGTTGGGCTCTGGACCTGTGAGGTTGGAAGTGCGGTTGCACCGCTTAGGGAAGGGGGGGGGAAGCCGGAAGTACCCCGTGATCCTAGACACCCCCCAGCCACCCCCAGCAGGACACGTGACAATTCTCACATGGGGAAGGTGCCTCGGGCAGACTAGCCCTTTCTGACCTTCCTCCCAACTCCCTGGTGGGATCCACCTCCTCCCCAAACCACTCAGAGGCACCAACAGGAGCACCCGCCCCACCCCGCCGGCTCCTTCTGAGACCCCGACTCCTGCCCTCCTTGTCCCCCGGAGCCCAACAGACCCTGCACTTCAGACCCCTGGCGCTCCTGTGCCTAACTGCTGAGCTCCTGGGGAGGCTGCAGCCACCATGGCTGCCCGCTGCCCCGGGGACTCGTGAAGAAATGCTGACCGGCAGGAATGATGCTCCTGCGGCTGCCCACCCCGCAGGGTTCAGTCCCAGCCCAGGCATCCCGGACATTCCATCCAGCTTGCAGCGGCCCAGCCAGCAGCCGCCCCTCATCCTCTGAAGCCTGGGCTGCGCTCCACACACCTCCTCTCACTGGGGAGGCGGCCCCGCCCCTCGGGCCAGCCACACCGGGTCCCTAGCAGTCTGTGCAGAAAGGAACATTCTGGACAGGCCCCGCCATGCAGGGCACAGGTCGGCTTCCAGGACCACCCTACAGTCACCTGGGACAAGCCCTCCCGAGCCTGCCAGCATGGGGGCTGCTCCACCTGCAGCCCTGGGGAGGGCCCTCCTGCGCCTGCCGGCCAGCCACCCTCACCCTGGACTCACTGGCCTCAGCCTGTTCCCCTCTGCAAAGCGGGGTCACACTGACCTGCTGGACTGACCTGAAGCTGCAAGGAACAGCTCAGCCCCTGACCATGCCAAGCGCTCGGCCCAGGGGAGTTAGTTCTAGGGGGTGGTCTTAGCAGGCAGTGCCCACCCAGGCTGGAGCTCCCCTGGGTGGCTTCCTGGCACAGGCTCCGCTGACATGTCCAGGACCTGCAGGAGGCACTTCAGGGGGACGCAGGCACGTGGGGACACCTGAACAAAGTGTGGCAGCACTCTGTCACCTGCAGCAATGGGGGTCGGGGGAGGACAGGGTACCCGTGTTCGGGGAGGATGGAGGCAGCCTTGTGGGCCCCGACCCTCCCTGGTTACCCAGATGACAGCTGTTCTGCTACACCCCACCCAGCGCTGCAAGGCCTTCCTGCCCACCTCAGGGTGTGGCCCTGGCACCCCATGTGACCAGGCATTGGCCCCTGAGCCTCCTCAGCCCCCAGCCCACCTTGGCGGACCACCAGTGGCTGGTCCTCAGACAGGTTCCCAGGGACGTCCACTCAGGCCTGGAGGTAGGAGAATAGGCCCAGGTCAGCCCTAGAGGGAGGCCCTCAGGAGGCTCCAGCCACCCCAATCCCACACATCAGCCCTCACAGACGATGGCAGCAGCTCAGACACAGGCTCTCAAGGCCACAGACCAGTTCCCACAAGCAGACCCCAGCCCATCAAACCGGGGCCTCAAGGGGCACAGACAAGCCAGGCCAGCACCAGCTGGGCCCACCGAAACACCTTGCCAGCCAGGAACAGTTGCCCGAGCCCTGGGGCAGCCAGCTAGGGGCTGACAAACAAGGTAGACAGGGCCCCAGGCTGGCTAAGCCTAGAGCTCCGACTCAACTGTTCCCCCAACCAGGAGGGGCAGCCAGCCTGGGACACAGGCACCCCATGTGGCTGGGTTGACCCCTGACTGGGGCTCTAGTGTTCAAGCCCCCTCTGCAGCCTTCTAGGGGCAGGTCCTGGGTGAGAAACCAGACCCACAGACCACAACTGACAGCACCAAGAGGGGTGGGGTGGGTAGAAGGCCTGACCCACGTGTTGGGTCCACCAAAGCCTTGTCCAGGGAGAGGACAGCATTGAGAAGGGGTTCAGCAGTGGACCCCGGGCTCCCTCCCTAGGGGCTGGAAGCTCAGCTCCTGGTAGGACCCCTTGCTCTCACTCAGGTAGAACTCTGGACAGCAGAGGTCTGTGTGTGCCCCAGACACGCCCAGCACCCTGGCTCACCCCCCTGCACCCAGCTTTCTGTCCACCCTAAGAGCCCAGCTCTCCCCACAGGGCAGGACATGCAGAGTAGGCCTGAGTTACATGCTGTTGCAGGAAGGACTAAGGCCCAGAGGTGACACGCAGAAAGGGGGAGCAGGACTCGCCTGCACTCTGCCCTGGGCTCTGTGAGGATCCCTGGGGAGGAGTCCTGGGCCTGGAGGTGGGGGCAGCTCAGCCTGGGCTCTTGTCCCAGCTACTCCTGCTGAAGTGGCACCTGGTTAGTTCAGGTTCTCATCTGAGGTGACCAAAGGTGGTGGTGGGGGGTGGGGCGGGTACAGCTGTCTCAGGAAAGCCTTTTAGTTCTGATTCCAGACCAGAGGCACCACTGGGACCACACTGTCTGTCCACAGTGGGAAGGACATCAGGGCAGGGGATCCGGATTGGGGCCACAGCTGCAGGGGCAGGAGAGATGAGGGGAGCAGACACAGGAGCATATCACCGCTGCCTGCTCCTGGACAGAGAGGGGCTGGCAGGAGGGACCCCCAATGCCCTGAGTGTGATAAGAGCTAAAGGGGGCTCAGGGGAGGCTCCGTGAGGGGAGCACAGGCAGCTCCAGGGAAGTCTACAAACTCCTGCAGGCAGGGCCTCAGCCACACTCCCACCAGCACATGCCACGCTGGTCCTGGAGACTTTTCAGGCTGTTGAGCTCGCGCGTGATCCTGCGACTCTCGGTGCCACCAACCCCACAGGCAGCCACGCTGCACTCAGGCTCCTGCCACCAGCCCCGAAAATCCAGGACCTGGGCCTGGGCTGGAGATCCAGCCCCGCCCCTCGCCCTGCCCCTCGGAGCTCCCTGCCAAGGCCAGCACCCCAGCCCAGCAGCCAGAGCTGGGCCCACCAGGACCACCGCCCTGCTCCCGTCCGACCCCACGACCCCACGACCCCCAACCGCAGTCAACAGGGAGTTCAGGACACACGCCCGGGCATGCGGGGTAGGTGCAGGGGGTCGCACGCCCCGCACCCCTAAGCAGGCCACGCCCCCATCCAGCCCTGCTGGAACCCGGGTCCAGGCCCGCACCCAGCTGCCGTCCCGGCCACGCCCACACGCCCCGCCCGGCCTGGGTCGACCTGTGACCCCGCGTCCCCCCCAGACTCCCTTCCAGCCAGACACTGCCTCAGGCACTCAGACAGCTAATTTGCATGTGTCTAGCCCGTCGGCCAATGGCGCGACGGCGGGCGGAGCTCAGAGGCGGGGCCGCCGCCAGTGCACCTGGGCCCCGGCTACTGGAGGTTGTTGGCGGGTCCTCCTGGTCGGCTGGGGTCCCGGGCTCCGCACCCAGAGGAGTGGGGGTGGCGGCGGCGGGTGAAGGGAAGCGGTGTGCGCGATGGTTCCGCCCACCTGGCGCCCCTCCTAGGATTTAGCCTGTCCCCCAAGGTCTGGTCCGGCGGGAAAGTCCCTGCGGTCCAGCGTTTCCAAAGTTTCCCGCAGGTGACACAGGCACTGAGCCCTGGAGCCGGGACTGGCTGCAGACAGCGGGCCGCCAGCGCTGGGCCTGGCTCCCTGGGGGCTCGGGACGGAGGGCCCGGGCCTGCACCCCGCTGCAGAAGGAAGGGCGCCCCCTGCCCTGTACGCGGAGGTGGAGCCCCTGATGGCGCCCCAGAGCCTGCAGTGCAGAAGGGAACGCAGGCCACAGAGGTGCTGCTGCGTCCTCAGCCTGGGGTGCGGCTGGAGGTCCAGGCTCCAGAACAGTAACCCGGTTCTTCCATCCAGCAGAGCAAATTCATTCCGGGGTAGGAAGGCATGGAGAGCCCCAGAGGAAGGGCAGGCCCAGCCAGGTGGACAGCTGCAGACCCCCTTGGGGACGAGGGTCCCGCTCCTTCCAGGTGGGTGGGCCTGGGGGTGCACCTCTCCGCGGTGCCCACTGTCCCAGGGCAGGGGCCTGGCCGGCCCTCCTCTGCCCAGCTGCTCTCCACGTGCTTCTGGGGCAGAACCGCCCAGCTCCTCACGGGGTGGGAGACACTGCGTTTCTCTGCCAGCCCCAGGGAGCGGGTGCCGCCCCCTGCCCTGTGTCAAGGGCCTGTGTCCTCAGGGCGGGCAGATCCCGAGCACTGCTGGGCTCAGCTGTGTGGGTGACAACCAAGGCCCCCGAGACGAAGGCCGACTCTTCCTTTCCAGGCAAGAGACACCATTTCTGTCGTGAGAAGTGTGCTCATTCGCTCACTTTGTCGCCTTCCAGACACCACGGAGGTCAGACTGTCACTGCTCACACAGCTTCACAGCAGCCCACACTCTGCGAGGGACCCGTTTTATACCAACCTGCCCCAAGGGTTTGACCTGGGGCACTGAGAGGTGCCCAGAGTCCAGCTCTGATCCTTGCCCAGGAGCCCAGGCATAGGGGGGACGGGGATAGAGAGGAGAAACAAGGGGCAGATGGAGGGCACAGGGCGGTGGATTGTCCAGCCCAGTGCCCCTCAGCAGCCACGCCAACCCCTGTTGCACGTGGGTGTTGGTCAGGAATGGGCCTCTGGGAGGGAGCTGGTGCTCACCTGCAGCTCAGGACACCTGTGTGCACGGCTCTGTCTCCGCTGGGGTGACATCTCTGCTACACATTTATGCAGAGAGAGTGGGGTGTGCGATTCCTAATTCTTCCCCGTGAAACCCCAGGAGCCCTGACACCCGGTGACAGTGAGCACACCCAGCCACTAAGGGTGGGTTCTAAACACCGTTCTCCATAGAAACAGCCAGGGCTGGGGGAGGGATGCCTGGTCCTGGGACGAGGGAGGGTGGAGCCAGAGGCCTGGACATGCGGTTGGGCCAGGCATTCCGGAGAGGCTCGTGGGGTGATAGAAATGTGTCTAAGAATCCAGGAGCAGCTAAAAGTGCCCCCTCATGGAAAGATCTGGGAGGACCAGAAGGAACGGGATTAGTGGGTCAGACCCCAGTGAATAAGACAGGAAACCATGAGGCCATCGGTCATCAGTATACACGAATGCATGAATGGACAGGTGAGTGAGGGAGGGAGTGAGTGAGTGAGTGAGTGACGGAATGAATGAGGACAGTTCTTCCCAGTGTAATGCCTTTGTCGGGAAAGAAAATCAATGGAGACACGCAGATGAGACACGGAGCGTGTCCGTGGTCTCACACCTCTCCACACACACTCAGCCACGTGCGGCGGCGTCTGTCTCAGGGTTTCCCTGGGAGTCTGACTGGAACTGGACATTGACTTACCCTCAAAGCATCTCCGCAAAATAGCTTTCAATGAGCAGTGAAAATATAATCGGAATGTAAGTCCAATTGGGAAATACCTTCCAGTAATTACATTCATCCAATGTCCCATTCATACCTACCGTGCCCAGTCCAGCCACCGGGGGTGCCCACAGCCCATCCTGCAGCTGAGACTCAAGGAGCAGGAGCATGTGGGGAGACAAGATTTCCATGGGTGTGACCTCGGGGTGCTGGGCCAGCAAGGGGTGAGAGGAGGGCTCAGGGCTCCTCAGAAGTTTGATGAGGAGGCATGTGTGGTCCCCAAAACCCACTTAGCAGGGCTGGTCCCTTGTTCTGCCTGGTGCAGGCTCAGCCCTCAAGCAGCAGGTGCCACACGCTCCCCGGGCCCCACATTCGGTCCTTGGGGGCTTGGAACAGTCAGCAGACCCCGTGGATGCTCAGATGTCTGCATCCTGAAGACATTCGTGACCTGGTGGGTGTCTGTCTTGGAACACAGATGCTGTCTCCTCCACGGACACCGTGGTGACATCTGGCAAGATCGGAAACTCCTGCAGGGCTTGGTTGGCTGTGGTGTCCCAATCCGCCTGCTGTCTTCTCCACTGAGGAGTACATTTGGCATGAAGACACTGGGCCAGCTCCTGCCCTCGGCCCTGGATGCTCAGGGTCAGCCCGGACTCCCAGGGGAGGAGCAGTGGCCTCCCGTCCCGAGTGAGCTCACTGCACCCTAAGGACACAGCACCCACAGGGAACTGGGACCCCACCCAGCCCAGCAGCATCACCGCCAGGGTGGGACAAGCATCAGTACCTGATCACTGTGTGTCCTCTGGGTGGTTTCTCCTGCAAAACAGAGACACGTGCATGGGGGGGGTACACACTGGGGGACCACAGAGCTCTGCCCCTCACCCTACACCTTCCTGGAGAGATGGCCCCTCAGAGGCAGACAGACCAGTGTGGATGGCTCCTTGCCCGGCCTGTCCCAAGGGAGCCAGGACAGGTGACAAGACTCAGGGCACCCCTGCCACCTGGCCAGCTGCCAAACTCAGTCCCTAACTCAGCCCAGTCAGACCTCCGACCAGGGAGAGGGGTGAGCACCCCACAGAGGAGGGGGTGCCCCAGGATCTGGAGAGAAGGGACACTGCCCGCTGCTCAGAGCCTGGCCCGGCCCCTCCCGGGTGAGGACACAGGACAGAGCCTGCCCCTCTCCCTGTGCCTTTCTCTGCTCCGTGCCCGCTCCCCCTGCCACTCGGGCTCCCCGGGCAGACAGAGCCCTGTGCAGGGGACACTGGGTGAGGGGGAACCAAGGAGGGAATGAATGACGTGGGCCCCGCCCCCAGGGCTCCAGGCTCCTGTGCTTCTCTGTCCCCTGAGGGCAGACGGGAGCTCAGGGTCCATGGTGCTGAGCAGACACCTCTGGGCACAGGGCTCCTCAGACAGGAAGTCCCGCCCTCCCGGGCCCCAGTGCCACACCTCCCCCACTGTGAGGGACAGACCAGGGATGGTGGTGGAATGAGAGCTGGGACCTGAGCCCTGATGGGACCAGGGGCTGTTGCTCACCACGTGACCTTTTGATTCTGATGATTAAGTATCCCAATGAAACAGTGACAGAGATGACAGTGCAGACACACAGGATGGCAACTTTCACCGAGGAGGAGCAGGTCACATCTGTGCTATTGGTCCCAGGCTTGGCCTCTGTCTCCAAGAGTCCGCTGCACCTGGGGGACAGGAGCGGTGGGGACCTGGGTCGCAGGCCTGGGCACCCTGGGGGCCTGATGCTCACGGGGACCCTCCAGTGTCCCGCTGCACAGCCGGGCTCACAGAGGTGAAGGCTGCTGCCTGGGGCCCCCGTGCGGGGCCGGCTCTGGGGGAACATGGTCTGTCTGACTCCATGTCCCGCAGCCACGGGAAGACAGAGGGAGAGGAGGGGGAGGCAGGACACCAGGGGGCAGGGACACTAACAGGACAGAGGGACAGTGATGGAGATGACAGAGGGTGGAGACAGAGCTGGTGTCAGGGACGGACTGTTAAAGCCACAGACAGAGGGACAGACCTGGAGAGGAATAGGAGGGTGGATACAATGACCCCTGGGCCCCTCCCCCATGGCAGCCACACCTGGTGGCCCCAGCCTCCTCCCATAGCCCCTGAGCATCCAGGACATAACTGGAACCCGGCATTGGCGCTCAGGGGTTTGACAGCCTCGTTTAGGCCTCTCCCTGATGCCTGAATCCCAGGGAAGCCCCTCAAACCTGACACCTGGGGACTCCTGAGGACACAGGGTGTGGGGTCTCTGAAAAAAGCACCCTGGGCTCCATGATCTACAAAGTGCTGTCATGAGTCTTTCCCTAAGAAGACCAGTTCTGTGAGACCCATAGACTGGAGCAGGTGTGACCCACAGTCTCTCTGCTGGGGGAGGGCCCTTCTCTCCCAGGGGAGCACTGAGGACCACCCCGGGATCACCTACTTGCTCCAGGGCTCACACACCGCCTGGGTGCCCCCTGCGGAGAAGGTTCCAGGCGGGCAGTCTTCACACAGCGTGTCCTGCCTCTCGGTGCCTGAGAACGAGAGTTCGGGCAGAGGGCTCCTCGGGCCTCCCCACCCCTGGGTCTGTCTGCTCTGTGTCCTCACTGGGTGCTGGGCTCACCTGTCACCTGCACCCTCTGGCCTGGTCTGCAGTCCCTGTGGGGCCTGCACTCAGCACAGTCGTCCCCGTCCACGAGGACACAGAAGTGGCCTCGGTCGCAGCCGCACACAGTGTTCCCGGTGCTGGAGCACTTCCTCCTGGTCACCAGGCCCGTGTCTGGGACCCAGAGAAAGAGTCAGACCCGCAGCAAGGACGCCAGGGTTGGTGGGGAGTGCCCCGTCACTGGGGGAAACCAAGCTGAGGGCTGGACACTGCCAGCAGGCCTGGGGCTCCTGCCTGGGGTCTGGGGAGCGCCCTGGGTGATGAGAACCCAGCCCAACTCTGCTCCCAGCTGGGACCCTGCAGGTGCCCCCAGGCTCCACCAGAACACACTGCTGGGAGGTGCCCGACACACAGGAGAGTCCCAAAGGGGGTCCGAGGGAGGTGACCAGCAGCCGGCAGGGAAAGGCCAGCGGCAGGGGTGGTGGACGGGTGTCCTGCACAGAAGGCCAGGCCTCTGGGGGACACTGAGACCTCCCAGCCTGGGCCCGACAGGAAGTGAGGTCCCGTCAGTAGGGACAGGCTGAGGCCAGTCCCAGCCCCAGGCTGTCCCCTGAAGACGCCCTCAGACAGGTTCCCATCCTGCAAACCAGGCTGGTCAGATGGCAGCCACGGGGCAGGAGCCCCTCAGCTGGCGGTGGGGTGGGGAGCCCCCCTGAGACAGCCTCCTGCCATCTGCCCCGGCTCAGCCTGTCACACAGGGCTCCCTGGGGCATCTGTGGTTGTAGCAGGAGGCTCAACCCCTCCCTGAACCCCAAGCATCCTGGCCTCCACCTCGGCCCTGGCCTTCCTCCTGGGGTGCCCAGCCCAGATCACCTGCCCTGGGCAGGAAGTAGGCCTCGGTCCAGTGCTCAGCCTGAGGAGGGTCCTCAAGTTAAGGGGCTTGGGGGTCCTGAGACCCTGCACTCAGGTGAAGGAGGCCCGGCCCTGGGCACACGGGCTGGGGGTTTGCCCCAGGCTGGGGGCCCTTGAGATGGGAAAGTGTCCCTGAGCCCTGGAGGGCCCGGGTGATGGGAGGCCTGACCCTGGGCACAGCCTGATGTGTTCAGAGTCCTGTGTGCTGTGATGGGGATTTGGGGCTCAGCACAGAGGAGGTTGGGCTCAGTGTTCTCACCTGGGTCACAGAGGTGGCACGGCAGACACTCGTCCAGGCCATTGAGTTGGGCAGTGTAGGTCCCCGGGGAGCAGGGTGCACACACTGTCCCCGTGGTCTCCCCACAGGCCTCCTTCACCCGGTGTCCTGCAGCCCGGAGGTCCACACACTCAGGAAGGGTGACCTCTCGTTAGTCTGGGCAGAGGTGACACCTCCCACAGGGATCAAGGGCTCCTGAGCTGATTGTCCCGGCACAGTGAGCCAGCCTTGTGTGAAGTGAGAGGTTCTGGGAGAATGTGGGGCCTCCGGAGAAACCGATGCCTGGCACTGAGACCCAGTCTTCTGGCCATAAATGGGGTGTCCACCCCGAGCCCCTGTCCCCTGTGCAGTGAGGTGAAGGTCTGAGGTGTGAGAGCTGCAGGGGGTGACCTCGGGCTCCTGTCCCCCCGCAACCTTCCCTTCTGTACCCCAGTGGTGGGTGCTGGGAACTGAGGGGCCCCAGGCCTGGGAAGGCTGGGAAGTTTGCCCCTGCCTACAGCCCTGCCCCCACCCACAGCTTCCCCAGGGGTCCCCGCAGGGCTGCACCCACCTGGGCTGCACCTGGGACAGCACTTGGCCCCCACCGGGTACTCCCCGTCCCTGCAGGGGGGCCTGTCCTCGCTGAGGAGGGCTCCCAGACGGAGACACAGTAGGGCCTAAGGGGACGGGAGGGCGTTGGGTCAGAGGAGCTGCCTGGGCCTCAGCCTCACCCCCTGAGTAATGGGCACCAGCAGCTGTGTAGAGTCGTGCCCTGGGCGGACCAAGCTGGTGGCCCAAGGACAGGACTGTCCACTGACCACCCTGAAGCCTGGGGAGGGCACTGCCTGGTCTGGGTCCCCAGCTCTGCCCCTCTGCTCCCCAGCTGGGGCCCCAGCCCTGGAGGGCGGAGCCTGAAGGTACCGGGGCCTCGCTGCTGCCCCTGCTGGTCCCACTGAGCCCTGGGAGCCACAGGGGACACAGGCTTAGGAGGGTCCTGACAGGGGACAGAGGATTAGGAGGGTCCTGACAGGGACAGAGGCCTAGGAGGGTCCTGACAGGGGACACGGGATTAGGAGGGGCCCCGGCAAACAGGGGGCATCCTCAGGGGTACCCGCGTGGGCTGACAGGGAACCACACAGCCCAGGAGCAGCGGCCTCCCGCCCAGTGCACAGATATTCGAGTTTCTCCCAGGACAGGGCTGCGGCTGTGGGTGATCAGCCCCGGTTGGGCTTCTGCCCTAAAGCACGTCCCAGCACCCACACCTCGTGGTGGGGCTCACCTCTCACCCCTGAATGGGGTGTGGGGGTGGGAGTCTATAGAGAAGAGATTGTATAATGGGAGGTACAGCTTTCCTGCCTGTTCCCCCCACTCCCGGTGCTCAGGGAACGGAGTGTCAGGGGCTGGGACAGCCCAAAGTGCTGGGCTGCTGGGGACAAAGTCTGGTGTGAGAGGGACAAGGACAGGGCCCAGGGAGACACTGAGGAGGAGCAGATTGCTGGGCACACAGGGGGCAGGAGTGGGGCTCTGGGGGGGCAGAGGATGAGAATCTGAGGACTCACCAGTCTCAGGGCACCAGCCTTGGGTGCCAGGCTCCAGGGTGGGGGCCCCCAGCCTTGCAGAGGCTCCATGTCCCTCCTCTGGACCCTCAGGCCCTGCCAGCAGGACCCATGGCAGGCCCAGGACTCCACCTTGCGTCTGAATGCTGGTCCGAAAGTGCAGACAGACTGAGCTTGGGCTCAGCAATAATTTCCCTCCAGGCCCCAGGTTCCCAGACCCACAGGCCAGGGGGGAGGGGCACGGGCTGGGCTCTCAGGGCCCTGGAGTAGGGGGGACCAGGCACAGCCCTCACCAGGCTCCTGCCCAGTGGGTGAGCCCAGAGTCTGCAGAGCAGTTGTCAGCCTGTCTGGTCCATCAGCCCCCCTGGGAGTCTCCAGTGGGAGTGGGTGCCCCCCAACACGCACCTGCACTTTCCCTGTTGCTCTGTACCCCAGAGAGCTGACCTGTGGCTTCTGCCCTGGAAGGAGCCTCTGATGCTCACGTGCAGTGACTGACAGCTCTGGGGGCGGAGCCCTGTGCCTGGCAGGTGTCTGTGCTTGTTCCTCAGCGGGGAGTCTGAGATTCCTTGTCTGAGTCAGAGCATTCCAGAGACCAGGTCTGGGGGGACGGGGCTGGGCTGGCATAGGAAGGAGGTGCACTGTGTCACCTTTGAGCACCAAGAGGGGCTTCCCACCATGGTCACATCCACTCCCACCTGTCCCTGGAGGGGTGGGGCTGGGGACTTCTAGCCCCTATTTCACAGATGGGGCCATGGGGACTCAGAAAGAGACCTGGCCTTGCCCAGGGTCTCCCAGGTGCAGACTGTGCTCAGAACCAAACCCTAACCTTCCCGGTCCGGAGGGGCTCTGCCCTGGCGCTTCTCCAGCACCTTAGCCACCCAGACCTGAGGCAGAGGTGGGCACCCTGAGGTTGCAACCCCTACACACATCTAAGGGGCAGGCTCTGGGCTCCAGAGAGGCAGCCCACCCACCGCCCTGGTAGCCCAAATGGGGGCCTACTGGGTTTGTCAGCCCCCACCCCTGGCTCCTCATCTCATGTGTGTCCCTGGCTCAGGTGCTGGGCATGGCACCGATTCCCTCCTCTGGAAGGGTGCAAACCATTGAAACGTGGCCAGTTTGGTGTGAACAGACTGTGTCTCTCAGCTGCTGATGTCGGCACAACCCAATAAGCTACAAGCACAGGCTGGTAATAGTGAGGGGAGGTTTGCAAGGGAGCAAGTGATCCAGGTCTCTGGATGCAGTCCCCAGTTATCTGTGGAATGGTTCCCCAAGTTACATGTGCATTTATGTGAATTATTTCCTTGAGATGGTGTCTCTGCAAACCATACAGCCCAGCCTTGTCTCTGGCGTTTTAGGGCGGAAAGAGACTTTAAAGGTAAACAATAACAAACCCAGACATTCTTGAATCCTAGGACTCATTTGCTTGCTCTAGTGGGTGTTCCGGCTACACCTTAGGTTAGACACATGCAAACAAAGCATCCATGTTCACTCAGGGCGGTTTTCCTGCGGATCAAACCCATCTGTCCATACAAGCCCCCAACTAGAAGACACCCCAGCATGGAGCTGTGGAACGTCTGCTGCAGAATAAGGATTGCAAGGGATAGGAATTTATATTTGCCCAGGAGACGCCAAGATTAAATGCTAGCAAACATTTCTGTCCCCCTTGGGGTTGTGAATCAATAGCTACTATTACAGGCTCTCTAGGAAATAGCGATCCACATATAAATGTTAAAGGGCTGACCAACCCCAACCATCCACAGCAGTGGGCACTGCTCCCCTATCAGAATGACCAGAATCTAAGGGACCTCAGCCTCCAGATAGACACAGAGCTCAGCCACTTAGAAAACTCTTTAGCCGAAATGGTCCTACAGAACAGGAGAGGATTCGACCTCTTATTTCTTAAGGAAGGAGGATTATGTGTTGCACTGGGAGAAAAATGCCGTTTTTATGCAAATAATTCAGGGATTATTCAAGAAAGTTTATCACTAGTTAGAAAAAGTATTGAGGAACAAGAAAGAAAAAGGCAACAATCTGAAAATCGGTTTACGAATCTATTTTTTGCCATTTCCAGCCCTCTTGCTATGTTATGTTTACTTGTAGCTTTTGGGTCACTTCTGATAAACAGCCTCATACAAACTAAGCTGAGTCACCGATTTGACTTGTCAGGAAAACCAGTTGGGAATCACCTGGGCCCTTGGCGAAGACGACTAAATGACTCCATTTTTATCATCAATGGACCCTCCTTGATATGTTTCCAATAATAGGTTAACTACCCCTGGAAGGAAAGGAATTTGTCTAAGGTTACAGTTGCCCCCATGTGTCAGGAAGTATTTGAGTTTCCCCAAGTATCAGAAACTGCTAATCAGGAGCCCAGTGATTAATGCTAATTTTGATTTCTGTAATCACTGTCACACCCACTATTGTACCTGTGACCTGGGGGGGGAGAGGAAAAGGGGGATGGGCTGGGGGCAAAAAGGGGATGGGGCTTCTGTCATTTAAAACAGATGAGCAAGAAAAATTGGGGCTGCTAATCTGAGGGGAGACCATACCCCCCAAGCCAGCCGGCAAAAATAAAGTGCTCCTTTACAATTCGGCTGTGCGTCCATCTCATGGACACATGACAACACCATGAGCGGCTGGCCGAGGTTGAGGGAAAAGCATCCTGGGGGCCTGCCCCCTGCCACATGCCCACCCCCCCACAAACAGAGCCCCAGAGGGGCAGGGTCCAGGTGCCCATCTTTATCCTTCATCCTCCGGCCCAGGTGTGCGAAGCCTCCTGCAGGTCCTAGTGTCAGTGCCCAGGATGCTGCGACCGGACAGGCACCTCCCAAGAACCGCCTCCTGGTGCAGAAGGACATGGCCAGGTGCTGAGGCTAGAGACGCAGACAGCAAATGTGAGGCCGGCCCACAGGTGGAGGGCGGGGAGGGGCACACCTGGCCAGATCCACCTCCCCTGGTCAATGCCCAGCCCCCCACAGGCCACAGCCCCCCAGGAAGAGTGACAAGAGGTCACTGCCCTGTACCACAGGATGAAGGGGCAGCAGCTCCAGGACAAGTTCCCCTGAAGGGGCGGCAGAGGAGGGGCTGGTGGCTCAGGTGTTTCAGGGCCTGTGGTGCTTGGACCTGGGGGGAGGTGGCCGCCCAGGGGGCGCACTCTAGCCACAGCCTCCCTGTCGCCAGCCTCTCCCATTTCATCCTCAGAAATACTTGCAGCCCTGAGCAGGGGCCTGTAACGGGTCACCCAAACAGGGACGTTTTCCCTCTGGGGCAGCAGGTGTCACCTGGGCCGCCCGATAGAGGGGCCACTCTATCCATGAGGTGCTCGCTGTGATGACCCCAGTGTTCTGGGAGGAAATAGGCTGAGAGAGGTGGCTGACTCCACTGAGTTGGAAGACCCTCCCCCAAGTCCCGCTCTGAACCCCAGTGTGACTCTGCCCACAGTTCTCCCTGCCCCTGCCTGCGGGGTGCCCTCTGACCGGATCCTGCCCGCTGCCCAGATGTGCGTAGGGGCTGAGCCCTGGAGGGGCCTCCTCCTGCAGAAGGAGGGCAGGAGAGTCATCGTGGCCACTGCCAGGGCAGAGGGACGAGGTTGGGACAGACTCCAGCTCAGAGGTTCAAACTAGCCCAATTAATCAACATATCAAAGATGCATCGTCTTTTCTTCATGACTGGTATCTGTGTGTTCTCCATGGAATAACTCTCACCCCACCCAAGGTGGCTGAAGTCTACAGTCAGCCTTGAGATTATTCTTTCAGAGAGCAACGTAGAAGTCATTTCTTTCCATCCCACTGTTTGGTGACTCAGCTCCTTTTACTGAAGAGAACCCCTCCCTTGGCCCTCTGCACGGGACCTCTACATAAATCATGTCTGTGAATCATGTGGTGTGTGTGCACCTGTGTGCACCTATGAGTATGCACCTGTGTGTGCATGTGTGCATGTATGTGCACCTGCGTGTGTGCACCTGTGTGCGTTCACCTGTGCGTGTCTGAATGCTCCCGGCCCCACTGTTCTCTGTCTGCCCCGTGCTGACCACCCGCTGACTCCTGAGCTGCCCGGGGTCCTCCCACCACAATGAACTACAAGCAGACAGGGCTGGCGTGAGGGGGCATCACAAGGGAGCAATGCTCACGACGTCTGGATGCAGCTGACTTATTGTCTTAGCAGAGCCCTAGGAGACACTGTGTTTGAGCTAATTGAGTCCTTCAGATCCTGTCCTGCTGCTGATGTTAGTCCAGCCCAGCATTCCTCCTGTTCCCACGGCCCCGGGCTGTTTTCCGCCGAGATTCTTAACAAACACACTCACTCCAAGTGCTGCTGCCCACTGTCCAGGGGAGGGAGCGGGCACCCCAAGGCACTGCGGTTCCTTACACACTGTGACCAAACCAACCACCGGGTGACGTGGAGCGAGTGGCCACGGCCTCCACGCCCTCCCAGCCCAAACACAGCTGCCTGCGAGGCCGTGAATCCAGCAGCTACTTCCTCAGACCGTTGCTGCAGCTGCGTCAGGCTTCCCCAAGTGACCCCGGAAAGGTTCGAGTGGAGCCCCGAGAATGAGCATGAGGGTAACGGTTAGGGTCCAAGGTCAGCTGCGCCATCTGAGGAACCGGGTTGAAGGGCAGGTCCTTACTGCTCATGGTGAGGTCTTATCCCCTGAGTCACAGCCCCTGGCACCTGTAGGAGACAAAACACAGGCCCCCCCTCGCCCCCACGCCAATGACTCCACAGGACCTTCCCACTCAGGCCCCTGCTGTGGATCCCGGGACCGGACCACAGCCTGGGGCCCTGTGGGGGAAGCTTTATGTTGAAAATGACTCTCCAGGGCTGTGGTACCAAAGTGACCACAATTTTTAAAATTAAGGGTATAGATTGTCAGGGAAAGTTGGTTCACAGGGGGTTCACCCATATTCCCCCTTTTTTTTCTGTAATTAATAACTTTAAAGTAGCATGTGCACGTTCAACAATAGCTTGTCATGTAGGGTTTAGAGGATGCCAGTTTTATGCCCAGCGCTCCACTGTTGGAGAAATAAGTTCTTGCTTTGAGATGTATGGGCTGGCCCACCACCTGTGTTAATTTCCAGTGGCGCCCCCATATGTGCAAAACAGGACAGCCAGTGACGCTTAATGTCTTTGGCTTTTCCCGGTAGCAGCTGTTCAATGCAAAAACTTGGAATGGTGTCAACGGTAACATGGACCCACTGAAATCCACTAATGGATGGAGTGTGTGTTACATCTGCTTGCCATAGGCATTAGGGGTTAACCCCAAGGATTGACACTTGGCGATGTTGGAGTCCCTCCTAAAAGGGGACATTCTGGGCAAGCCTTAATAATATCTTGCCCAGTGGGTGTGGCTCAGTGGATGCAGCGTGTCCCATGGACTGAGAGGTCCCGGATCGAGTCCTGGTCAGGGCACTGGCCGGGATTGTGGGCTCCGTTCCCAGCAGGGGGCGAGCAGGAGGCCGCTGATGGATGTTTCTCACATCGATGTTTCTATCCCTCGCTTCCCCTCTCTAAAAAGTCAATAAAAACCTATTTAAAAATAAGAATAATATCTTGAGCTTGCGAAATGGTCAAACGAAAGGTTTTCACGTTCCCGAGCATTCTGGTGAAAAAGGCACGCGAGCTCTGCGCTGGCGGAAATGCAGGAGTTGCCGCGAGGACGGCGTCCGCCTGCTGATTCCCTGTGTTAAAGGTCCGGGTGGGGGACAACTTGAAAAAGAAATGTCCGGCCGGTGTGTCTCCGTGGTTGAGTGTCGACCCTGCACCAATAAACAAACAAACAAAATATTACTAAAGTACCCACAAAGGAGGGTCTGAGATTTACCTTGTAACTAGAAGCAGGTTATGGCAGGTACAGGGCCCAGGTCTGCATCTCCCTGGACAAAGGTCCATTTTCACTTTTGCATCTAAGATAACAGACCTTTGTCAGGTGGAGTGACTTCCCTCTGTCACACCCCTCAGGGCACAACCAGGGCACCAGGGTGGAGACCACACATCCCCTCCTTATCAGCATCATGTGAATTGTTGACTGTGAACTGTCCTGTCCCACCAGGTAAAGGAGCCTGGGTCTATCATTTACCTTTTGTCCAAGCCCAGGGTTTCCCTGCTCTGCTCTCTCCCGCCCCCCGCATCGGTCACCAGTGGGTCCGTGCACCCCACTCACATCTTCTCTTTTGAGTGTCGTGTATAAATTAAGTGCACAGCTGCCATTCCCAGAGCGTATTTCAATCTCTGAGGTTTTGAACGTTTCTCACGTCGACAGGACTTGGTGTAGTGGGCAGGATTCCAAAGAAGCTCACCCAGGACCACCCTGCGGACCCAGACCCGGTGCGAGGATCCAGCGAGGGGCCCTGCGCTGCGCCGGCTCTGCTCTGCGTCAGGTGAACGTGGGGAGCGGTCTCTGCGGTCCAGGCCCCTCCCCGGCTTGTGGGAGAGGGTCTGACCTCATGTGAGCTGCACTGTGAAATCCTCTATCTTTGATGGGCTCTCTAGGGTTTTCTATGTACAATATCATGTCATCTGAGAATGACAGTGTCACTTCCTCCTGTCCAATTTCGATGTCTTTTATTTGTTTCTTCTTGTCTCATAGCTGTGGCTAAGACTTCTTGTACTTTGCTGAATAAGAGCGGCGACGCAGACATCCCTGTCTCGTTCCTGTTCTTCAGGGAAATGCTTTTAGTTTTTGTCCATTGAGTATGATGTTGTCCACAGGTTTTTCATATATGGCCTTTATTATCTTGAGATATGATCCCTCTATTCCCACTCTGCAGAGTGTTTTTATCAGAAATGGGTGCTGGATTTTCTCAAATACTTTTTCATCACCTGTTGATATGTATATGACTTTTTCCCCCCCTCAGATAATGTGGGAAGGAGAAAGAGAGAAACATCAACGTGAGAGGGACACATCAGCTGGTTGCCTCCCGTAAGAGCCCAACCAGGGCCAGGGATGAATTGCAACCAAGTTGCGTGCTCTTGACTAGAATCGAACCCGAGACTCATTGGTCCTCTGGCTGACACTCTATCGCTGAGGCAAACCAGACTGGGCTGAATAATTTTACCTTTCATTTACTTTATGTGCTCCATCACATTTCTTTATTTTTCATTTTTCAATTTTTATTAATTTATTTTTGTTACAGTTGTTTCTTCTTTTTCCCCATTGACACCTTCCTCCCCATCCCCCCCCACCACATCCCCAGCTTTGTAGTCTATGTCCATTGGTTACACATACATGCATATAAGATCTGTGGTTTATCTCTTCCCTCTGACCTCACCCTCCTTTGAAGATTGTCAGTCTGTACCCTACTTCTATGTCTTTGGGTCTATTTTGTTCATCAGTTCGTTTTGTTCATTATATTCCACAAATGAGTGAGATCATGTGATATTTATCTTTCTGTGCTTGGCTTGTTTCGCTTGGGATAATACTCTCCAGGTCCCTCCATGTTGTCTCAAAGGATAAGAGATCTTTCTTTCTTACAGCTGCATAGTACTCCATTGTGTACATGTTCCACAGCTTTTTGTTTTTAATCCTCCGGTGAGGACATTTTTCCATTCATCTTCAGATAGAGCAGGAGGGCGAGAGGAAGGAAGAGAGAAAGAGAAAGAAACATCGATGTGAGAAAGACTCATGGATTTTTTGCCACCCACACGACTCCAACCGGGACCGGGGACAAGTGGCAACCGAGGTATGTACCCTTATGGGAACCAAACCAGGGTTTCTCCTGTCTGCAGGCCGACGCTCTAACCGCTGACCCAACCCCAGCCAGGATGTGCCACAGCTTTTTTTTCTTTTCCTGGATGAGCCAAGTCTCTTAGTTAATTACAACAAGGAGGCGCTCACCTATTCTCTACTTACAACACCAACACTCAGGCCTGTGCTGGAAACACTGCCTGATCGTGTGCAGACATCATTAGCACCCAGTCCAGGAGCAGCTGAGGCCTGAGCACGGCTGTCCTGTGCCCTGCGGGAAGCAGCAGGAGACCCACCCACGTCCCTGCCTTTCTTGATCCCTAATGTTTTCCATCATTATCCATCGACAGTGATTCCAACTTCTACACATTTGAGAAATCAACCTTTGCACAACAACCCGGCACCCTCCAGGGTTTTAAGAGTAGAATGTTACTTGTGCAAGTCAGAACCTGATACCAATTGAATGATAACAGCTTTGCCAATAAACAGGGAAATGCTCTTCCATGGCTCGGAAGACAGACTGCCTCAGCCGCAGGTCCCAACGTCACGTGGAGCTGTCCACAGCTTCTTCATCCTCTCGTCTGCTGACGGACACTTGGGCTGTTTCCAGATCTTAGCGACTATAAACAGTGCTGCTATGAACATGGGGGTACATATGTTCATCCTGATTGGTGTTTCAGGCTTCTTAGGGTACATTCCTAGAAGTAGGATCACTGGATCAAATGGCAGTTCAATTTTTAATTTTTTGAGGTAACACCATAGTGTTTTCCATAGTGGCTGCAGCAGTCTGCATTCCCACCAGCAGTGCACTAGAGTCCCCTTTTCTCCACACCCTTGCCAGCACTTGTTGTTTGATGATTTGTTGATGGCGGCCATTCTGACAGGTGTGAGGTCATACCTCATAGTCATTTTAATTTACATCTCTTTGATGTTTAGTGATGTTGAGCATTTCTTCATATGTCTCTTGGCCATTTGTATGTCCTGTTTAGAGAGGTGTCTCTAGGTCCCCTGCCCATTTTTAGATTGAAATGTTTGTCTTTCTTTTGTTGAGTTGTATGAGCACTTTATGTATTTCGGAAATTACCCCCTTCTCTGATGTATCGTTAGCAATGATCCCCCCTTGTAGTGGGTTCCCTTTCCATTTTGATGGTTGTCTCTTTTGCTGAGCAGAAGCTTTTTAGTTTGATATAGTCCCGTGTGTTCATTGTTTCCTTTGTTTCTCTTGCCTTAGGTGTTGTATCTGTGAAAATTCTGCTGCGTGTGATGTCGGAAATTTTGTTGCCTACAATTTCTTCTAGGATTTTGATGGATTCACTTGTCACATTTAAGTCTTTTATCCATTATAAGTTTATTCTTGTGTATGGCATAAGTTGGTGGTCTAGCTTCGTTTTTTTGCAGGTAGCTGTCCAGTTTTCCCAACACCATTTATTGAAGAGACTGTCATGACTCCACTTATGCTCTTGACACCTTTGTCAAATATTAATTGAACATGATGTCTTGGGTCCATTTCTCAGTTCTCTGTTCTGGTCCATTGATCTATATGCCTGTTCTTGTGCCTGTACCAGGCTGTTTAGATTATGGTGGCTTTTTAGTATAACCTGATATCTGGCATTGTGATCACTCCTACTTTGTTCTTCTTTTTAAAGATTGCTGTGGCTATTCAGGTTTTTGTTTGTTTGTTTCATACAATCTTTTGGCTTATTTTTTCCAGTTCTGTGCAGTATATCGTTGGTATTTTGATGAGGATTGCATTGAATCTATAGATTGCTTTGGGTAGTATGGACATTTTAATGATGTTAATTCTTCCAATCCAAAATATAAAGACCTATTCAAATTTCTCCAGTTGTGCTACTAACATCCTAACCCAGGACCCAGCATGTCTCTCTCCATCTCCTTCAGTCCAGAACAGTTCTCCAGCCTTTGTCTCTCCTGACCTTGGTGTCTCTGAAGCACACGGCCCATGTGTATAATGTTCTTCATTTGGGTCTGTCTGATGTTTTCCTAAAATTAGATTCAGATTATGCTTTTTTGTTGTTATTGGCAGGAATGAAACAGAAGTGATAGTGTTTCCTCGGTACATCGTCCCAAGGGGCACCGAATATTCACTCTGTCCCCAGGTCCCGTCATGTTAACTCTGATCACTTGGTCCGGGTGCTACCAGCTTCCTCCTCCGCTAGGTAAGATTCACCCCTGCAGGAAGCATTTGGTGGACAGGCACCTGTGGGCGATGCAAACATCTTGTTTCTCGTCCACTTCCCCCTGTTAGCTTCAGTATCCACTGGTGATTCCCTCTGAAATAATTATTACTTTGGTGGTTCCCAATGGGGCGCTTTCCCTAATTCTACCCTGCCTTCTACATTTAGTAGCTGGAATTGTACTATAAGGTCAAACATATTCATGTCAGTAAGGATTCTTGTTTTACTCTCTAGAGGAAGACTCGCTGTCACTGGAGGAACAGGGGCGAGTGTGCATTTCACAGAAACCACTCTCCTGGGGGGCTGCTCGCGGAGAGCAAGTCAACAGTCCTTACAGGACGCAGGCGGGCTGCCCGCGGACCCTGTTTCCACAGCGGTTTAGTCTCACTCATTTGTGTGGACCCCTCGCGTGCACGGCCCCTCTGCTCCAGGGAAGGAGACTTTTCAGACTGTCCTCCCCGGGCTCCCAACCACACCAGCGGTGAGAAGGCGGCCCTGGGGAGAAGCGTCACCCTGGCTGCTGGGGCGTCTCCCCCTCCACCTGGGCTCCACCCAAGCTCCTCCCCGCCCCAACTCTCCAGGACGCAGGCTCCACACAAGTCCGGGCTCGCCCCTCCGCCCCCTGGCCAGAACCCAGGCGCCAGCGCGGGTGGGGTCTCCAGACGGAGCCCTAAGGCGCCCTCCTCCTCAGGAGGCTGGAGGTGGGAGGTCAGCGCCCTGTCCATCCCCGGGGATCTGGGCAGAGAGCTCCGCCACCGCAGCGTCCAGCTGACAAGGGTGCTGACCTCGCGCACAGCAGGAGCCGGTTCTGTGCTGAGGGGTCCCTGTCACCCAGCCCCCCTCTGTCCCTGTCTGACACCTCAGCTTAGGCTCCATCACCACCCATCGCATTTATTGATTTGCAAATATTGTACCAGCCTTGCATCCCTGAGATAAATCCCACCTGGTCGTGGTGAACACGTTTTTGAATCCCATTGGCTAATATTTTGTTGAGAATTTTGGTCTCTATGTTCATCAGGGATATTGGTTTGTACTTCTTTTGTAGTGTCTTTATCTGGATTTGGAATTAAGATTATCTTGGCCTCATAGAAAGAGCTTGGCAGTCGTCTTTCCTCTTGACTTTTTTGCAATAGTTTGAAAAAAATTCGTGTTAGTTCTTCTTTGGCTGTTTTGTAAATCTGCCCTGTGAGGCTGTCTTGACTCAGGCTTCTGTTCGAGGGGGATTTATTTATTACTGCTTTAATTTCCTTAGTTGTTATTGGTCTGTTTGGGTTTACTGGGTCTTCTGGTTTAATGTTGGGAGACTGTGTGATTCTAAAAATTGGTCGATTTCGCTTAGGTTGTCCAGTTTGTTGGCGTATAATTGTTCACAGTATTTGTGAACAATTCTTTGCATTTTTGTGGTGTCAGTTGTTCCATCTCTTTTGTTTCTGATTTTGTTTATTTGGGTCTTTTGAGTCTTTTGTTTTGTTTCTTGGTGAAGCTGGCTAAAGGCTCATCAATCTTGTTTATTTTTTCAAAGATCCTGGTCTGGGTTTCGTTGATCTTTTGTATTATTTTTCATATGTTTCTTTTTGTCTCTGCCATTTATTTCCACTCTGATGTTTATTATTTGTTTCTTTCTGGGTTTTTCTTTTTGTTCACTTTCTAGTTCTTTAAGTTTTAGGGTTAATCAATTACAAATTTTTCTCTTCCTTGAGCTATGAATTTCTCACTCAGACTGCTTTTGCTGCATCCCATACATTTTGTCGCTTCATTTTCATTGGTTTCCAGGAAGTTTTTTATTTCTTCCTGGATCTCCTTGGTAAACCATTCATTGTTTAATAACATGATATGTAGACTCCATGTGTTTGAATGTTTTTGAGTGGTTTCTATTCTAATTGTTTTTTAGTTACATGCCATTGTGGTCTGAGAAGATGCTTGATAAGAATTCAAACTTCTTGAACTTGTAGAGATTTAGTTTGTGTCCTAACATGTGATCTATCTTTGATGTCCCATGTGCATTTGAGAAGAATGTATATACTCCATTTTGTGGGTGTTTATTCTCTGTAAATATCAATGAAATCCATCTGATCTTATGTGTCATATAAGTCTCCATTTCCTTGTTCATTTTTAGTCTAGAGGATCTATCTAGTGATGTCAGCGGGGTGTTGAAGTCCGCTGCTCTGGTTGTATTGCCGTCGATTTCTCCTTTGAAGTCATCCAGAAGTTTTGTAATATCTTTTGGTGCTTCTATGTTGGGTGCATATATGTTTACTAAGGTTATATCCACCTGTAGGATAGATCCTTTCAATATTATGTAGTGGCCTTCTTTGTCTGCAGTTATGATTGGAGCATTCAATCCATTGATATTTAAGGTTATTATTGAAAGGTACTATTTCTGGCTCGTTTTGTTTATTATGCACATATTCTCTCTATTGCTTCTGCTTATCACAGGAGTCCCTTTAACATTTCTTCCAGGCTGGTTTGGTGGTAATATATTCATTTAGCCTTTTATGTTCGTCTGGGAAGCTCTTTATTTCAACTTTTACTTTGAGTGGACAGAGTAGTCTTGGGTTTAGTTTCTTGTCTGTGATTACTTTGAATATATAAATCCATTTTCTTCTGTCCTGTAGTTGTTCTGTTGAGAAATCCACTAATATGGAGGCTCTTTTGTACGTAAAATGTTGTTTTTCTCTTGCTGCCTTTAATGACCTTCTTTTTTCTTGGGACTTTCTGTGCTTTCCCAAATTTTATGGCTTTTGCTTTTTCTAGCTGCCTTTAATGTTGTAAATTTCTCTTTATTTTTGGCATTTTATTAATGATTTGTCTTGTTATGGGCCTCAATGCCTTCTTTTTTGGGGGACTTTCTCTGTGCTTCCCAAAATTCTATGGCTTTTGCTTTTCTCTAGAATATTATCAACTTCTCTTTATTTTTGGCATTTTGGGGCCTCATTGCCTTCTTTTTTCTTGGGACTTTCTGTGCTTCCCAAACATGTATGACTTTTCCTTCACCATGTTAGGGAAGTCTTTTGCCACTGTTTCTTCAAACAGATAGTCTAACTCTTGATTACTACCTTCTTTTTCTGGTATCCTATGATGTAGATGTTGTTACATTTCATTGTGTCTGACAGCTCTCTTAAACTGAACTCCAGTTTTTTCTATTTTGTTTTATTTTTACTCTTTATTGATTTTAGAGAGAGAGGACGGAGAGAGAGATGAAAACATCAATGAGAGAGAACATCCATCAGAAAGATGAAAACATCAATGAGAGAGAATATCCATTGGCTGCCTCCTGCATGCCCCACACACACATATATGGTTACCAAGGTTATATCCTCCTGTTGGATAGATTCTTTCAATATTATGTAGTGGCCTTCTTTGTCTGCAGTTATGGCAATCATTTTGAAATCTATTCTGTCAGAGATGAGTGTTGCTACCCCAGCTTTTTTTCTTTTCTTTTCCATTTGCTTGGAAGTATTTTCTCCATCCCTTCACATTCATCCTGTGTGAGTCTTTTGTTCGGAGGTGGCCTCTTGTAGACAACATGTATATGGGTCATGCTTTCTTATTCATTCAGCTACTATGTGTCTTTTGATTGGAGCATTCAATCCATTGATATTTAAGGTTATTATTGAAAGGTACTATTTCTGGCCCATTTTGTTTATTATGCACATATTCTCTCTATTACTTATGCTTATCACAGGAGTCCCTTTAACATTTCTTCCAGGCTGGTTTGGTGGTAATATATTCATTTAGCCTTTTTTGTTCATCTGGGAAGCACTTTATTTCAACTTTAATTTTGAGTGGACAGAGTAGTCTTGGATTTAGTTTCGTGTCTGTCATTACTTTGAATATATCAATCCATTTCCGTCTGTACTGTAGTGGTTCTATTGAGAAATCCATTAATATGGGGCCTCTTTTGTAGGTAAAATGTTTTTTTTTCTCTTGCTGCTTTTAATTGCCTTCTTTTTTCTTGGGACTTTCTGTGCTTCCCAAAATTCTATGGCTTTTGCTTTTCTCTTTTTTCTTGGGACTTTCTGTGCTTCCCAAAATTCTATGGCTTTTGCTTTTCTCTAGCTGCCTTTAATATTATCAATTTCTCTTTATTTTTGGCATTTTATTAATGATTTGTCTTGTTATGGGCCTCATTGCCTTCTTTCTTCTTGGGGTTTTCTGTGCTTCCCAAACTTGTATGACTTTTCCTTCACCATGTTAGGGAAGTCTTTTGCCACTGTTTCTTCAAACAGATTCTCTAACCCTTGATTACTATCTTCTTCTTCTGGTATTCCTATGATGTAGATGTTGTTACATTTCATTTTGTCTGACAGCCATCGGCTGCCTCCTGCATGCCCCTCACTGGGGATCAGGCCCACAACATGGGCATGTGCTCTGACTTGGAATTAAACTGGCAACTTCTTAGTGCATGGGTCGACACTCAACCACTGAGCTACACTGGCTGGGTGCAATTTTATTTTATTTTTATTTGTAGTATTTAATGACAATATGTTTATTGATTTTAGATAGTCGAAGGAAACGAGAGAGAGAGAGGATATGGATGTTCTGCAGGTTGTGGCTCCCTCTGCTGGGTGTGGATGTGTATGGAAGGGACCAAGCTGAACACCAATGTCTGGTCTTACTCTCCTGGGTAGAGTCATAGGCAGGCAAAGATTCAAATATCCCAGAGATCTGCTTCTGCTTGCAGGCTGACTCTTAGTCTCAGTCACTTAATCAGCCTCAGAGTGCAGATCTCAGTGGGATGTAAAAACTCCCCCACCTCCAGGCAGGCAGAGTAAGGGGGTTTCCAGCAGGTGATGCAATCGCTTCCTTCTGGCAAATGTCACTTGGAGACAGAAACTCTGCCTGAAGAAAGCGGTTCCTGCAGCATGGACTAATGGCTCAGCACCGGGGCCCAGGATCCACCTTCATAGCCTGGTTCACAGAGTCAGGAAACCCTACAACTCTGAGCCAGGTCCAAGGCTCACATCACCCAGAGATGCGTCTCTGCTTACTGACTGACTGGGAGTATCTGACAGCTGGTGAGGCTCCGACTGTGCTTCTGTACTAGCTGCTAACTCCTCACAGCCAGGGCTTGGGCATTCAAAGGATTCACAGTTGGGGACCACCCCCCTGGCTAAAGCTACTTTGATGAGAAAAGTCTGCCCTAGAAAAATGGTTTCTGTAGCCTGGGGAAATGACTCTTCACAGAGATCCCAATGGTCTCCTTCCCAGCTCTCTCCCCAGTGCCAGGAACCTCTGGTTCTCCTCACACAGCCTGCCTCAGGAGTGGAAGGTGAGTATGATCACCTCCCAAGCTGCTGAGGACCAGAACCCCGTCCTTCCCCCACCCTCAGAGAAGGTGAACCTCCCTCAGTGAGCTACCACCAGCAGCAGCTGCATCAAGCAGGGGGAGTGGCCCCACCAAGGCCGCCAGCAATATAGCCTCCAGGAGCCTGATGCCACCTCCACCTAATGTCCAGCCTCCCACCCACACTGGGGTGGCGGCAAGGGGCGTCCAGTGACCAGGCAGGTATTGGGGGGGGGGGTAGGTGGTGGGCGGGCACTCAGGCACTCAACCAGAGGGCACAGGAGCCGCAAGTTCCCCCAAGCACAGCGGTCAGGCAGCGGAAGGGGCGTGATTTTTCACTGCCAGCCTGGCGGCTTCTCCACCATCCCAGGTTTGGCAGGAGCAAGTGAAGTCCAGTAGGACTCCTACCTTTGGGGAGTTGAAGGTAGTGATTTTGGGCGCAGGCATAAAGTGCTCTTGGAGAGAGTTGAAAAACACTCTGCCCCATGTAAACATGTGCACTAGGACGACACTCCCCTTCCTGCGTCTGTTTGGAAACCTGGGGTCAGAATAAATTTTTCCATCCTTCCGCCTGTGGTGAGACCCAAATACTGCCAGGGGGAGGGCTTCTTTGGATGCTTTTCACCGTGTTCCCCTGTTAGGCCTGAAGGCCCAAATGGTTGAAATAGCCCAAAAGTTATATAATCATAGGACACCCCTGGGGGAAAAGAGATGGAAAAAAAGAGGGCAAAGTCAGGTGTGGAAGAAAGGAGGTCTTGGGAAGTAGCCAGAAGAAATGAGAAGCTGGTCATGGGCATTGGTACAGGGACGGAAGGTCAGAGCAAGTGAAGGAAAGATGAGGTGCAGCTACATCAGAGCATTAGGAGAGAAAGGTTGATAAAAGTGGGCAGCAGAACAAAGTGAAAAGCCATCCTGATTTAGAAGAAACAACGTAAAAAGCCATCCTTGACGGGGCCAAGGTTTCTTACAACTGAGCCCCTGGGAGTCCAGGGTAACAACACAAGTAGGGACAAACTTGTCAGGTTCCTAATACATACTGGTACAACCTACTCAGTCCTGACCGAGCCAGTGGGGCCCCTAGCCTCCAAAATACGTCCATGCAAGGGGCCACCGGAGAGTCGGCCCTCTTAACTCTGGACTTCAAAAAGAACTAGAGACTTTGTGGAAAAAACTGTGACTCATTTGTTTCTGGTCATGCAGGAATGCACATGCCTTCTACTCAGACGTGATCTCCTCCAGTGATTGATCACCTGCTGGTCACTGCCATCCAGCCCAGCCCCACATCAAGCTCCACAAGATGTTGGCCATCAATCCTGCCAGCCTGCTTCCAGATGACGACTGGAAGGAACCTCTACAGGACTGCCTGGAGGTAATCAACATAGTGCAGACAGCCCGCCCCGACCTCAAGGATGTCCCACGGCCATCATCAGATGAGCTATTGTTCACGGATGCGGGTACCTATGTCCAGGAAGAAATTGGGTATGTCGGGACAGCAAGAATAACTCTGGACCATGTAAGCTGGTCACTGTCCTTGGATAGGGAAACTTCTGCCCAAAGAGCAGAACCAGTTGCCCTAATCCAGGCTCTCCAATAAGGCAAGGGAAGGTCAGTACCATCCACACTGACAGCAGTTATTCCTTTGCCACAGTGCACGTGCATAGCGCCATCTACCAACAAGGAGGATTATTAACCTCGGCTGGGAAGGACATCGAAAGGGAACTCCACAGAGGCTCGGGGAAGTCCCGCTTCAGATCAGGAGCTTGAGAGGCAACACTAAAATCAGTGGGGTCTCTGCAGATACACGTGGTCATAAAATGACTTGGCTGAACAGAAGCAAGCACCCAAGAACCAAACGGTGGTGTACACTGCCTGATGAGAGATTGCTGGTCCCAGAGGCTCTAGGTTGAACGTTAGTCAACCAGCTGCACCAGACTATCCACTTAGGTTACACCAAGCTTACTGAACTCCTGAGAGGCAGGTGCTACATGTCCAATTTACACACTGTGGTGGAGAGCACTGTGTCAAGGTACACTCTCTGTACCCAGGTCAATGCTAAGCAGGGTAGAAAACTTCCCCTGGGAATTTTGGCTCGAGGAGCCTCTCAATGGGAACATTAGAAATAGATTTTGCAGAAGTTAAGTCCCCATCATCAGGATGTACATACCTCCCGGTTTACTTAGATACCTCCTGTGTGTAGGCTGAGGCTTATCCTACCAAAACAGAGACAGCCACCAATGTAGTTAAAAAATTGCTACCAAATTTATTTTAGAAACTGATGGAAACTGGACCACTCTGCTCCCCCGGGCCCTCTTACAGGCGAGGTGAACCTCCTACTGGGAGGATTCTCCCCTTACGAAATTATGTATGGTCGACCTCCTCCCATTCTTCCCAAGCTCAGGGAAGAATTAAAGGGTGCAAGTTCTTGCAGGTCCTGCAGTCCACCCATTAAACGTGTCTGTAATGCCCTGCCTGTGCCCAACTTGGACCCTGTGCACCCCTTCCAGCCTGGGGGCTCAGTGTGGGTAAAGAAGTTCACCACCCAGGGACTAACGCTGACCTGGAAGGGACCATACACTGTCATCCTGACTACACCAATGGCTGTCAAGGTCAACAGCATGCTGACCTGGCTGCACCATTCCCGGCTGAAGGTGGACAAGAAAAATAGACCGTCCAGGCCCCTACACACCCCTTAAACGTAACATCTCATGAGTATCAGAATCTTGACATTGCCTTTACTCTGTATAAATGGGACTGGGAACATAGGGATGGAACCACAGGGAAGTCCTTGCCAAGGTGACAGCAGGGGAACAGGAACAGGTGCAGTTCACAATAGATCTATGTTCCCTATTTAAGGATGGTATCCCCATATACCAGAAGAGAATAAAAAAGTAGTAAGCATTCCAAGGAATAGGAGGCTATGGCAACAGGGCTCACAGACTTAGGGGTGAGGAAGAGGCAGGCGGTGTCCAGTAAGGTCACAGGGAAAGGGAGAAGGTGGAGGGATAAGCAGATGTGTGTAGGTCTGAGTGGGAAGGAGGAGAAGAAAAGCTGGGGGATGTACAGACAGCAGGTGGATTGAGTAAGCTCTCAGGTTCACATCAGGGGACTAGGGAAGTTGAAGAAGGACTGTGTAAGTTGTAAAGTGTCTGTGCAGTTGAAAAAAGATTGTGGAGAGGGAAGAAGCAAAGAGGAAAGAATAGAGAAAGTGAAAAGATAAAAAAAGATTTTTTAAAAAAGGGACATACATATTACAGGAAGACAGGACATTGGAGGAATACTCAAGAAGGGAAGAAAATAGGACACTGAGTGAGAGAGGGAGAGCTTGTCCCTGGCGGTAGAACAACAGTCTAGGACGTAGTCAAGAGACAATATAACTGTCCCAGAGGAGGAAAGAGAGTCAACGATTTGACTCATATACATAAATCCAGTGGGGAATGAAATAGATTATTTAAGTAACTCCATTCTGACCAGCAATTGATACTCATACACACGCTGACTCATCTAAACACCATGGCCTTACGAAACCAGAACCATAAAGATAAAGGGATTAGTAACAGCCTAAAGAAACCACAAAAATCAAAGAAAATACTGCGGTTAATGACTGCCCTGATCTTTGTAACAGCTCCTCGTGCCCCCATTTGTATCAGTTTCCCCCTTTAAGAAGCGTTAAGGGGATGTGGCTTTGGCCTTTACAAGCGGGACTGTAAGATTGCTGGTGGCTGTCGAATTGCAGAGACTATGCTCCCTGCAGCCCGCTGGTGAATAGAGAGCTCCTCTCATTTACAATTCACCTGTGCGTCTCTGATGATCTCGTTGGCACGTTATAACACATACTACCCAAAGCAATTCATAGACACTTCCCAATCCCCATTACTATTCCAACGACATATTTCACAGAACTAGACAAATACCCCAAAAGTTTATATGAAACTATAAAAGACCCTGAATAATGGCAGCAATCTTGAGAAAGAAGAACAAAGGAGAAGAGATCACAATACCGGATATCAGGTTATACTACAAAGCCACGGTAATCAAAACAGTCTGGTACTGGCACAAGAACAGGAATGTAGATCGTGGAAACAGAGCAGAGAACACAGATATAGATCCGAGACATTATGCTCAATCAATATTTGACAAGAGAGACAACAGCATATAATAAAGTAAAGGCAGTCTGTTCAAAAATGGTGTTGATAAACTGGGCAGGGACATGCAAAAAATAAAATAAAAAAGTGAACCTAGACCACCAAGTTACACCATATACAAGAATAAATTCTAAATGGATAAAAGACTTAAATGTAAGCATTAAAACATAAAAATCCTAGACCAAAATGTAGGCAACAAAATCTCATACATCTCTCTAAAAAAAATCAATTCAAACCTATTTTTTAATAAAAGGTGAAGAGAATCTGGACATGGGTCCTGGACCTGCCACAAACCCTTCCCTGTTCCTGGGCTCTGAGCCTCAGCTCTCTCATCTGTAAAATGGGGGCTGAGGGGCGGGTCACGACCTCTCCCTCACGGGGTGCATGGGAGTGAAAGGCAGGACCCCTAGAGGTCGGGCACACAGGTGTGCTCACTCACAGCTACTCTTTGTCCCTGCCACACCCGCCCCGGGCAGTGTTCCCTGCCGGGATCCTGCAGCCCCCCTTCTTCAGCAAGGACCAGCCGCAGGCCTTGAACTTCGGGGGCATCGGGATGGTGATCGGGCACGAGATCACCCACGGCTTTGACGACAACGGTAGGGCTGCAGTGGGCCAGAGCTGTGCCTCCGAGGCCCCCTCCATGGGCAGCAGCCCCAGATGGGCACTGAGGGGTGCTGGGAAGGGGCCCTGGGGCTGTCCACCCCTCCCGTGCCTGATTAGGTGGGGACACCAATGCCCATGGCATGGGAAGCACTTCCAGGTCCCCAGGGGAGCGACGGTGGCAAAGTGGGTGCTAATGGGCAGCCTGGCCCCCTGCTGGCCCTCCTGCTCCGGGCAGAGGGACAGAGCCGAGGGCACAGGCTTCGGGGCCTGACAATCGCTCCACCCCAAGATCTGGCCCCCGCCTCCCTGGGCCCAGGAACGCAACAGACAGCCCAGAGCACGTGGAAGCTCCGCCCTGACCTGGCACTGAGCCCACGTCACCCCAGGGCAGCCAGCAGCTGCACAGGGGCTGTGCCTACCCCACATTCCAACCTCCCTGCCCTGGGGGGACCACTCTGCCTAGACCTGGTGGCCTGTGACCAGGGACGCTGCCCCACCCACAGAGCCTGACCAGGGCACCTGGCAAGGGCAGCCCACCTCACCCAGTGTTCAGACAGTTTAGGCTTCAGGAAGGGCCTGCTCAGTGTCCAGCTGGCTGGGAGTGACCCTGAGCACCTTCCCTCCGGGCTCAGAGGGCTGTTATAACCCAGTAATTCTCCATCCGCTAGAAGAAGGAACCTCTCCTGGGTTCCTTGAACCCGAGTTGTTTTTGCAAAAATTCTTGAAGAGGAAGGTATGCATCAGCCATGACCATGAGCTTAACTAATCAAAAGATGCCAGACGGGACAATGAGGCAATCAAGGCTAGGGTTTAGTAAATGTTAAGAAATATAAAACAAACAACTTGTGCAGTTACTAACTGCTGATATCTGCTTCTGTACACGCAGCTTGCTTGCTCTGCTAAACTCTTGAGTAACCCCTGTCCTATATAAGCAACCCTTCCCCTGAGCTCGGGGCTGCAGTTCTCCTCTGTGTAGGTTGGCTGCAGTCCCTGCGCAGGTAATAAAGCTCCTAATATTCAAAATTACTTGATGTCTGAGTGAGGATGACTCTCCTGGGTTACAACAGGGCCCCGCCAGCAGAGGCAGGACCCCACCCGCACAGGCCTTGGACCAGACCTCAGCTCTGGCCCAGCCCTGTGTTCCCCAGGAGGGCGGGCAGGCGGCCCAGCAACGGGTTGGTGCCCGCAGGCTTACCTGCAGTGGGTAGCGGAAGGCGGCAAGGACCAGCAGCTGCCAGGACTGGAACTGACCCTCGACCAGATCTTCTTCGTCAACTACGCCCAGGTAGGGGTTAGGAATCCCCTTTGCACCCGCCCCAGAACGGGCTCCCCATCCTCGGCTTTGGGGGCCCCCCACTGTGGGGTGCCTGCAAGGACAACCCGAGCAGACAAGCCAGGCAGAACCAGAACTAACCAGCCTAGAAGGCTTCGAGGAGGAAAATAACGGGGTTGGAGAGGGGGAGCAGTCAGGGGGGTCCGCGGAGGGAGGGGCGGAGCCTGCTGGCCGCCCTCCCCACCCTAGAAGGAGCAGGCTAAGAGGATGGAGCTCCCTCCTGACTGATGGGAAATAAGACCACTCCCCCCTTCCCGTCCCGTCCCCCCCCCCCCCACCTTTCGGGCCTCACCCTCCCCGTCCTTGATCAGCTCAGGTCTCTCTTACCCCTAGACCTGTCCCCACGCCCCGCCTCTCTCCGCCCCCATCACAAAAGCCACGCCCCTGTGTGCCAACAGGTGTGGTGCGGGGCCTACCGGCCCGAGTTCGCCGTCCAGTCCATCAAGACCGACGTCCACAGGCCCCTGAAGTACAGGCAAGAGCTCCCCGTGGCCCCGCGACCCTGGGCCCCGTGCCCCCTGCCGGGCAGCCTGCTCAGGCCCTCCCTCCGCCTGCAGGGTGCTGGGCTCCCTGCGGAACCTGGCTGCCTTCTCGGAAGCCTTCCACTGCTCCCGGGGCACCCCCATGCACCCACGTGTGCGATGCCGCGTCTGGTAGCCAAGGCCGAGCCACGCAGCTGCGCACAGCCTCCCGGGGCCCAGGCGCCCGGGGCTCCGACAGGGCAGCCGGCAGGGACCTGCCTGCGCCCCAGAACCTCAGCAGGGAGGGCCTGTGCCCCACCTGGAACCGACGCCCCGCCCCGACACCCGGGGTGCGCAGAGCCTGACTCCACCTGCGCAGCCTCATGGACCCATTTCAAGGTCTCCCGCCCACCCCAAAGCGCACCCTCAACGTGCAGGAGCTTGGAGCTCCGGACTTGAACTAAGTAAACGCTTCAGAGAAGTCTGCTGCCTGTCTCTAGGCCAGGAGGTTGTGGGGGCAGTGCCCAGAGGTTCCAGCTGGCTCTGCCCACCCACTGCATGGCCTTGGGCAAGACAACTGGCCAAGTGAGGGAAGGGCTCTAGGCAGGAGCTGGTGCTCCTGACAAGCCCCCAGGGTCTTCGTGCTGGGGCCACAGCACTGACCAGCGGCCCCTACGGATGGCCTGCGGCCCTGAGGGCCCACACATCAGAGGGAGAGCTGCCAAAGGGAGGGAGCTGAGGTCCGAGTGGGGTGGAGGCGACCCCAGGACCACAGCGCGGAAGCTGGATTTGGGGTCTGTGGTCCTGGACGCCCGGGGAGAGGTTCCCCCACAAAGCATGTGTCCCCTGCCCTGAGCGTTCAGATGAGCCCGAGGGGCACTGGATCCAGGGGGCCGGGGTGTGCAGGGAGGCCAGCTGGAGGCCCTGTGGTCATCGGAGCCCAGACCAGGGGTACGAGACTGACTGCTACAGGGAGGGTCATCTGAAGCCGATCCCACTGCCCAGAGAGCACCCGAGGGGCTGGGGGGTTGGGCTCTGGACCTGTGAGGTTGGAAGTGCGGTTGCACCGCTTAGGGAAGGGGGGGGGCAGCCAGAAGTACCCCGTGATCCTAGACACCCCCCAGCCACCCCCAGCAGGACACGTGACAATTCTCACATGGGGAAGGTGCCTCGGGCAGACTAGCCCTTTCTGACCTTCCTCCCAACTCCCTGGTGGGATCCACCTCCTCCCCAAACCACTCAGAGGCACCAACAGGAGCACCCGCCCCACCCCGCCGGCTCCTTCTGAGACCCCGACTCCTGCCCTCCTTGTCCCCCGGAGCCCAACAGACCCTGCACTTCAGACCCCTGGCGCTCCTGTGCCTAACTGCTGAGCTCCTGGGGAGGCTGCAGCCACCATGGCTGCCCGCTGCCCCGGGGACTCGTGAAGAAATGCTGACCGGCAGGAATGATGCTCCTGCGGCTGCCCACCCCGCAGGGTTCAGTCCCAGCCCAGGCATCCCGGACGTTCACATCCAGCTTGCAGCGGCCCAGCCAGCAGCAGCCCCTCATCCTCTGAAGCCTGGGCTGCGCTCCACACACCTCCTCTCACTGGGGAGGCGGCCCCGCCCCTCGGGCCAGCCACACCGGGTCCGAGCAGTCTGTGCAGAAAGGAACATTCTGGACAGGCCCTGCCATGCAGGGCACAGGTCGGCTTCCAGGACCACCCTACAGTCACCTGGGACAAGCCCTTCCGAGCCTGCCAGCATGGGGGCTACTCCACCTGCAGCCCTGGGGAGGGCCCTCCTGCGCCTGCCGGCCAGCCACCCTCACCCTGGACTCACTGGCCTCAGCCTGTTCCCCTCTGCAAAGCGGGGTCACACTGACCTGCTGGAGTGACCTGAAGCTGCAAGGAACAGCTCAGCCCCTGACCATGCCAAGCGCTCGGCCCAGGGGAGTTAGTTCTAGGGGGTGGTCTTAGCAGGCAGTGCCCACCCAGGCCGGAGCTCCCCTGGGTGGCTTCCTGGCACAGGCTCCACTGACATGTCCGGGATGTGCAGGAGGCACGTCAGGGGGACGCAGGCACGTGGGGACACCTGAACAAAGTGTGGCAGCCCTCTGTCATCTGCAGCAGTGGGGGTCGGGGGTGGACAGGGTACCCGTGCGTGGGGAGGATGGAGGCAGCCTTGTGGGCCCCGACCCTCCCTGGTTACCCAGATGAGAGCTGTTCTGGTACACCCCACCCAGCGCTGCAAGGCCTTCCTGCCCACCTCAGGGTGTGGCCCTGGCACCCCATGTGTCCAGGCATTGGCCCCTGAGCCTCCTCAGCCCCCAGCCCACCTTGGCGGACCACCAGTGGCTGGTCCTCAGACAGGTTCCCAGGGACGTCCACTCAGGCCTGGAGGTAGGAGAATAGGCCCAGGTCAGCCCTAGAGGGAGGCCCTCAGGAGGCTCCAGCCACCCCAATCCCACACATCAGCCCTCACAGACGATGGCAGCAGCTCAGGCACAGGCTCCCAAGGCCACAGACCAGTTCCCACAAGCAGACCCCAGCCCATCAAACCGGGGGCTCAAGGGGCACAGACAAGCCAGGCCAGCACCAGCTGGGCCCACCGAAACACCTTGCCGGCCAGGAGCAGTTGCCCGAGTCCTGGGGCAGCCAGCTAGGGGCTGACAAACAAGGTAGACAGGGCCCCAGGCTGGCTAAGCCTAGAGCTCCGACTCAACTGTTCCCCCAACCAGGAGGGGCAGCCAGCCTGGGACACAGGCACCCCATGTGCCTGGGTTGACCCCTGACTGGGGCTCTAGTGTTCAAGCCCCCTCTGCAGCCTTCTAGGGGCAGGTCCTGGGTGAGAAACCAGACACACAGACCACAACTGACAGCACCAAGAGGGGTGGAGTGGATAGAAGGCCTGACCCACGTGTTGGGTCCACCAAAGCCTTGTCCAGGGAGAGGACAGCATGGAGAGGGGGGTTAGCAGTGGACCTGGGCTCCCTCCCTAGGGGCTGGAAGCTCGGCTCCTGGTAGGACCCCTTGCTCTCACTCAGGTAGAGCTCTGGACAGCAGAGGTCTGTGTGTGCCCCAGACATGCCCAGCACCCTGGCTCACCCCCTGCACCCAGCCTTCTGTCCACCCTAAGAGCCCAGCTCTCCCCACAGGGCAGGACATGCAGAGTAGGCCTGAGTTACATGCTGTTGCAGGAAGGGCTAAGGCCCAGAGGTGACATGAAGAAAGGGGGAGCAGGACTCACCTGGACTCTGCCCTGGGCTCTGTGAGGGTCCCTGAGGAGGAGTCCTGGGGGTGGAGCTGGGGGCAGCTCAGCCTGGGCTCTTGTCCCAGCTACTCCTGCTGAAGTGGCACCTGGTTAGTTCAGGTTCTCATCTGAGGTGACCAAAGGTGGAGGTGGTGGGGGGGGGGGGTACAGCCGTCTCAGGAAAGCCTTTTAGTTCTGATTCCAGACCAGAGGCACCACTGGGACCACAGTGTCTGTCCACAGTGGGAGGGACATCAGGGCAGGGGATCCGGATGGGGCCACAGCTGCAGGGGCAGGAGAGATGAGGGGAGCAGACACAGGAGCATATCACTGCTGCCTGCTCCTGGACAGAGAGGGGCTGGCAGGAGGGACCCCCAATGCCCTGAGTGTGATAAGAGCTAAAGGGGGCTCAGGGGAGGCTCCATGAGGGGAGCACAGGCAGCTCCAGTGAAGTCTACAAACTCCTGCAGGCAGGGCCTCAGGCCACACGCCCACCAGCACATGCCACGCTGGTCCTGGAGACTTTTCAGGCTGCTGAGCTCGCGCGTGATCCTGCGACTCTCGGTGCCACCAACCCCACAGGCAGCCATGCTGAGCTCCTGCTCCTGCCACCAGCCCCCAACTGGAGATCCAGCCCCGCCCCCAGCCCTGCCCCTCGGAGCTCCCTGCCAAGGCCAGCACCCCAGCCCAGCAGCCAGAGTTGGGCCCACCAGGACCACCGCCCTGCTCCCGTCTGACCCCACGACCCCAAGACCCCCCAACCGCAGTCAACGGGGAATTCAGGACACACGCCCGGGCATGCGGGGTAGGTGCAGGGGGTCGCACGCCCCGCACCCCTAAGCAGGCCACGCCCCCATCCAGCCCTGCTGGAACCCGGGTCCAGCACGCACCCAGCTGCGGTCCCGGCCACGCCCACACGCCCCGCCCGGCCTGGGTCGACCTGTGACCCCGCGTCCCCCCCAGACTCCCTTCCAGCCAGACACCGCCTCAGGCACTCAGACAGCTAATTTGCATGTGTCTAGCCCGTCGGCCAATGGCGCGACGGCGGGCGGAGCTCAGAGGCGGGGCCGCCGCCAGTGCACCTGGGCCCCGGCTACTGGAGGTTGTTGGCGGGTCCTCCTGGTCGGCTGGGGTCCCGGGCTCTGCACCCAGAGGAGTGGGGGTGGCGGCAGCGGGTGAAGGGAAGCGGTGTGCGCGATGGTTCCGCCCACCTGGCACCCCTCCTAGGATTTAGCCTGTCCCCCAAGGTCTGGTCCGGCGGGAAAGTCCCTGCGGTCCAGCGTTTCCAAAGTTTCCCGCAGGTGACACAGGCACTGAGCCCTGGAGCCGGGACGGGCTGCAGACAGCGGGCCGCCAGCGCTGGGCCTGGCTCCCTGGGGGCTCGGGACGGAGGGCCCGGGCCTGCACCCCGCTGCAGAAGGACGGGCGCCCCCTGCCCTGTACGCGGAGGTGGAGCCCCTGATGGCACCCCAGAGCCTGCAGTGCAGAAGGGAACGCAGGCCACAGAGGTGCTGCTGCGTCCTCAGCCTGGGGTGCGCCTGGAGGTCCAGGCTCCAGAACAGTAACCCGGTTCTTCCATCCAGCAGAGCAAATGCATTCCGGGGTAGGAAGGCATGGAGAGCCCCAGAGGAAGGGCAGGCCCAGCCAGGTGGACAGCTGCAGACCCCCTTGGGGACGAGGGTCCCGCTCCTTCCAGGTGGGTGGGCCTGGGGGTGCACCTCTCCGCAGTGCCCACTGTCCCAGGGCAGGGGCCTGGCCGCCCTCCTCTGCCCAGCTGCTCTCCACGTGCTTCTGGGGCAGAACCGCCCAGCTTCTCACGGGGTGGGAGACACCGCGTTTCTCTGCCCGCCCCAGGGAGCGGGTGCCGCCCCCTGCTCTGTGTCAAGGGCCTGTGTCCTCAGGGCGGGCAGATCCCGAGCACTGCTGGGCTCAGCTGTGTGGGTGACAACCAAGGCCACCGCGACGAAGGCCGACTCTTCCTTTCCAGGCAAGAGACACCATTTCTGTCGTGAGAAGTGTGCTCATTCGCTCACTTTGTCGCCTTCCAGACACCACGGAGGTCAGAATGTCACTGCTCACACAGCTTCACAGCAGCCCACACTCTGCGAGGGACCCGTTTTATACCAACCTGCCCCAAGGGTTTGACCTGGGGCACTGAGAGGTGCCCAGAGTCCAGCTCTGATCCTTGCCCAGGAGCCCAGGCATAGGGGGACAGGGATGGAGAGGAGAGACAAGGGGCAGATGGAGGGCACAGGGCGGTGGATTGTCCAGCCCAGTGCCCCTCAGCAGCCACGCCAACCCCTGTTGCACGTGGGTATTGCTCAGGAATGGGCCTCTGGGAGGGAGCTGGTGCTCACCTGCAGCTCAGGACCCCTGTGTGCACGGCTCTGTCTCCGCTGGGGTGACATCTCTGCTACACATTTGTGCAGAGTGGGGTGTGCGATTCCTAATTCTTCCCCGTGAAACCCCAGGAGCACTGACACCCGGTGACAGTGAGCACACCCAGCCACTAAGGGTGGGTTCTAAACACCGTTCTCCATAGAAACAGCCAGGGCTGGGGGAGGGATGCCTGGTCCTGGGACTAGGGAGAGTGGAGCCAGAGGCCTGGACATGCTGTTGGGCCAGGCATTCCGGAGAGGCTCGTGGGGTGATAGAAATGTGTCTAAGAATCCAGGAGCAGCTTAAAGTGCCCCCTCATGGACAGATCTGGGAGGACCTTAGCACCAGAAGGAACGGGATTAGTGGGTCAGACCCAGTGAATAAGACAGGAAACCATGAGGCCATCGGTCATCAGTATACACGAATGCATGAATGGACAGGTGAGTGAGGGAGGGAGTGAGTGAGTGAGTGAGTGAGTGACGGAATGAATGAGGACAGTTCTTCCCAGTGCAATGCCTTTGTCGGGAAAGAAAATCAATGGAGACACGCAGATGAGACACGGAGCGTGTCCGTAGTCTCACACCTCTCCCCACACACTCAGCCACGTGCGGCGGCGTCTGTCTCAGGGTTTCCTGGGAGTCTGACTGGAACTGGACATTGACTTACCCTCAAAGCATCTCCGCAAAATAGCTTTCAATGAGCAGTGAAAATATAAACGGAATGTAAGTCCAATTGGGAAATACCTTCCAGTAATTACATTCATCCAATGTCCCATTCATACCTACCGTGCCCAGTCCAGCCACGGGGGGTGCCCACAGCCCCATCCTGCAGCTGAGACTCAAGGGGCAGGAGCAGGTGGGGAGACAAAATTTCCATGGGTGTGACCTCGGGGTGCTGGGCCAGCAAGGGGTGAGAGGAGGGCTCAGGGCTCCTCAGGAGTTTGATGAGGAGGCATGTGTGGTCCCCAAAACCCACTTAGCAGGGCTGGTCCCTTGTTCTGCCTGGTGCAGGCTCAGCCCTCAAGCAGCAGGTGCCACTCGCTCCCCGGGCCCCACATTCGGTCCTTGGGGGCTTGGAACAGTCAGCACACCCCGTGGATGCTCAGATGTCTGCATCCTGAAGACATTCGTGACCTGGTGGGTGTCTGTCTTGGAACACAGATGCTGTCTCCTCCACGGACACCGTGGTGACATCTGGCAAGATCGGAAACTCCTGCAGGGCTTGGTTGGCTGTGGTGTCCCAATCCGCCTGCTGTCTTCTCCACTGTGGAGTACATTTGTCATGAAGACACTGGGCCAGCTCCTGCCCTCGGCCCAGGATGCTCAGGGTCAGCCCGGTCTCCCAGGGGAGGAGCAGTGGCCTCCCGTCCCGGGTGAGCTCACCACAACCTAAGGACCCAGCACCCACAGGGAACTGGGACCCCACCCAGCCCAGCAGCATCACCGCCAGGGTGGGACAAGCATCAGTACCTGATCACTGTGTGTCCTCTGGGTGGTTTCTCCTGCAAAACAGAGACACGTGCATGGGGGGGGTACACACTGGGGGACCACAGAGCTCTGCCCCTCACCCTACACCTTCCTGGAGAGATGGCCCCTCAGAGGCAGACAGACCAGTGTGGATGGCTCCTTGCCCGGCCTGTCCCAAGGGAGCCAGGACAGGTGACAAGACTCAGGGCACCCCTGCCACCTGGCCAGCTGCCAAACTCAGTCCCTAACTCAGCCCAGTCAGACCTCCGACCAGGGAGAGGGGTGAGCACCCCACACAGAAGGGGGTGCCCCAGGATCTGGAGAGAAGGGACACTGCCCGCTGCTCAGAGCCTGGCCCGGCCCCTCCCGGGTGAGGACACAGGACAGAGCCTGCCCCTCTCCCTGTGCCTTTCTCTGCTCCGTGCCCGCTCCCCCTGCCACTCGGGCTCCCCGGGCAGACAGAGCCCTGTGCAGGGGACACTGGGTGAGGGGGAACCAAGGAGGGAATGAATGACGTGGGCCCCGCCCCCAGGGCTCCAGGCTCCTGTGCTTCTCTGTCCCCTGAGGGCAGACGGGAGCTCAGGGTCCATGGTGCTGAGCAGACACCTCTGGGCACAGGGCTCCTCAGACAGGAAGTCCCGCCCTCCCGGGCCCCAGTGCCACACCTCCCCCACTGTGAGGGACAGACCAGGGATGGTGGTGGAATGAGAGCTGGGACCTGAGCCCTGATGGGACCAGGGGCTGTTGCTCACCACGTGACCTTTTGATTCTGATGATTAAGTATCCCAATGAAACAGTGACAGAGATGACAGTGCAGACACACAGGATGGCAACTTTCACCGAGGAGGAGCAGGTCACATCTGTGCTATTGGTCCCAGGCTTGGCCTCTGTCTCCAAGAGTCCGCTGCACCTGGGGGACAGGAGCGGTGGGGACCTGGGTCGCAGGCCTGGGCACCCTGGGGGCCTGATGCTCACGGGGACCCTCCAGTGTCCCGCTGCACAGCCGGGCTCACAGAGGTGAAGGCTGCTGCCTGGGGCCCCCGTGCGGGGCCGGCTCTGGGGGAACATGGTCTGTCTGACTCCATGTCCCGCAGCCACGGGAAGACAGAGGGAGAGGAGGGGGAGGCAGGACACCAGGGGGCAGGGACACTAACAGGACAGAGGGACAGTGATGGAGATGACAGAGGGTGGAGACAGAGCTGGTGTCAGGGACGGACTGTTAAAGCCACAGACAGAGGGACAGACCTGGAGAGGAATAGGAGGGTGGATACAATGACCCCTGGGCCCCTCCCCCATGGCAGCCACACCTGGTGGCCCCAGCCTCCTCCCATAGCCCCTGAGCATCCAGGACATAACTGGAACCCGGCATTGGCGCTCAGGGGTTTGACAGCCTCGTTTAGGCCTCTCCCTGATGCCTGAATCCCAGGGAAGCCCCTCAAACCTGACACCTGGGGACTCCTGAGGACACAGGGTGTGGGGTCTCTGAAAAAAGCACCCTGGGCTCCATGATCTACAAAGTGCAGTCATGAGTCTTTCCCTAAGGTGACCAGTTCTGTGAGACCCATAGACTGGAGCAGGTGGGGCCCACAGTCTCTGTGCTGGGGGAGGGCCCTTCTCTCCCAGGGGAGCACTGAGGACCACCCCGGGATCACCTACTTGCTCCAGGGCTCACACACCGCCTGGGTGCCCCCTGCGGAGAAGGTTCCAGGCGGGCAGTCTTCACACAGCGTGTCCTGCCGCTCGGTGCCTGAGAACGAGAGTGTCGGGCAGAGGGCTCCTCGGGCCTCCCCACCCCTGGGTCTGTCTGCTCTGTGTCCTCACTGGGTGCTGGGCTCACCTGTCACCTGCACCCTCTGGCCTGGTCTGCAGTCCCTGTGGGGCCTGCACTCAGCACAGTGGTCCCCGTCCACGAGGACACAGAAGTGGCCTCGGTCGCAGCCGCACACAGTGTTCCCGGTGCTGGAGCACTTCCTCCTGGTCACCAGGCCGGTGTCTGGGACCCAGAGAAGGAGTCAGACCCGCAGCAAGGACACAGGGCTGGTGGTGAGTGCCCCGTCACTGGGGGAAACCAACCTGAGGGCGGGACACCACCAGCAGACCTGGGGCTCCTGCTTTGGGTCTGGGGAGCACTTTGGGTGACAGGACCCCAGCCCAACTCTGCTCCCAGCTGGGACCCTGCCCGGTGCCCCCAGGCTCCGCCAGAACACACTGCCTGGAGGTGCCCGACACACAGGAGAGTCCCAAAGGGGGTCCGAGGGAGGTGACCAGCAGCCGGCAGGGAAAGGCCAGCGGCAGGGGTGGTGGACGGGTGTCCTGCACAGAAGGCCAGGCCTCTGGGGGACACGGAGACCTCCCAGCCTGGGCGCGACAGGAAGTGAGGTCCCGTCAGTAGGGACAGGCTGAGGCCAGTCCCAGCCCCAGGCTGCCCCCCTGAAGACGCCCTCAGACAGGTTCCCATCCTGCAAACCAGAGTGGTCAGATGGCAGCCACAGGGCAGGAGCCCCCTCAGCTGGCGGTGGGGTGGGGAGCCCCCCTGAGACAGCCTCCTGCCATCTGCCCAGGCTCAGCCCGTCACACAGGGCTCCCTGGGGGGTCTGTGGTTGTAGCAGGAGGCTCACCCCCTCCTTGAACCCCAAGTATCCTGGCCTCCACCTCGGCCCTGGCCTTCCTCCTGGGGTGCCCAGCCCAGATCGCCTGCCCTGGGCAGGAAGCAGGCCTCGGGTCCAGTGCTCAGTGTGAGGAGGGTCCTTGGGTGGGCGAGGGCTTGGGGGGTCCTGAGACCCTGCACTCAGGTGAAGGAGGCCCGGCCCTGGGCACACAAGCTGGGGGTTCGCCCCAGGCTGGGGTTCCTTGAGACGGGAAAGGGTCCCTGAGCCCTGGAGGGCCCGGGTCATGGGAGGCATTAACCTGGGCACAGCCTGATGTGTTCAGAGTCCTGTGTGCTGTGATGGGGGATTTGGGGCTCAGCACAGAGCTGGTTGGGCTCAGTGTTCTCACCTGGGTCACAGAGGTGGCACGGCAGACACTCCTCCAGCCCGTTGAGTTGGGCAGTGTAGGTCCCCGGGGTGCAGGGTGCACACACTGTCCCCGTGGTCTCCCCACAGGCCTCCTTCACCCGGTGTCCTGCAGCCCGGAGGTCCACACACTCAGGAAGGGTGACCCCTCGGGAGCCCGGGCAGAGGTCACACCTCCCACAGGGATCAAGGGCTCCTGAGCTGATTGTCCCGGCACAGTGAGCCAGCCTTGTGTGAAGGGAGAGGTTCTGGGAGAATGTGGGGCCTCCGGAGAAACCGATGCCCGGCCCTGAGACCCAGTCTTCTGGCCATAAATGGGGTGGCCACCCCGAGCCCCTGTCCCCTGTGCAGTGAGGTGAAGGTCTGAGGTGTGAGAGCTGCAGGGGGTGACCTCGGGCTCATGCCCTCCGAACCTCCCTCTGTACCCCAGTGGTGGGTACTGGGAACTGAGGGGCCCCAGGCCTGGGAAGGCTGGAAAGTCTGCCACTGCCTACAGCCCTGCCCCCCACCCACAGCTTCCCCAGGGGTCCCTGCAGGGCTGCACCCACCTGGGCTGCACCTGGGACAGCACTTGGTCCCCACCGGGTACTCCCCGTCCCTGCAGGGGGGCCTGTCCTCGCTGAGGAGGGCTCCCAGACGGAGACACAGTAGGGCCTAAGGGGACGGGAGGGCGTTGGGTCAGAGGAGCTGCCTGGGCCTCAGCCTCACCCCCTGAGTAATGGGCACCAGCAGCTGTGTAGGGTTGTGCCCTGTGGGGACCAAGCTGGTGGCCCCAGGACAGGATTGTCCACTGACCACCTTGAAGCCTGGGGAGGGCACTGCCTGGTCTGGGTCCCCAGCTCTGCCCCTCTGCTCCCCAGCTGGGGCCCCAGCCCTGGAGGGCGGAGCCTGAAGGAACCGGGGCCTCGCTGCTGCCCCTGCTGGTCCCGCTCAGCCCTGGGAGCACAGGGTCAGGGCAGGGAGGACCTTCAGGGTTCTCTGGCCTGACAGGGGACACAGGCTTAGGAGGGGCCCCGGCAAACAGGGGTCATCCTCAGGGGTACCCGCATGGGCTGACAGGGAACCACACAGCCCAGGAGCAGCGGCCTCCCGCCCAGTGCACAGATATTCGAGTTTCTCCCAGGACAGGCCTGCGGCTGTGGGTGATCAGCCCCGGTTGGGCTTCTGCCCTAAAGCACGTCCCAGCGCCCTCACCCCGTGGTGGGGCTCACCTCTCCCCCTGAATGGGGTGGTGGGGGTGAGGGTACAGAAGGAGGCTTTCCTGCCGGTGCCCCCCATCCCGGTGCTCAGGGAACGGAGTGTCAGGGGCTGGGACAGCCCAAAGAGCGGGGCTGCTGGGGACAAAGTCTGGTGTGAGAGGGACAGGGACAGGGCCCAGGGAGACACTGAGGAGGAGCAGATTGCTGGGCGGAGCAGGGGGCAGGAGTGGGGCTCTGGGGGGGGGGCAGAGGATGAGAATCTGGGGACTCACCAGTCTCAGGGCACCAGCCTTGGGCACCAGGCTCCAGGGGGGGGGCCTCCAGCCTTGCAGAGGCTCCATGTCCCCCCTCTGGACCCTCAGTCCCTGCCAGCAGGACCCATGGCAGGCCCAGGACTCCTCCTTGCGTCTGAATGCTGGTCCGAAAGTGCAGACAGACTGAGCTTGGGCTCAGCAGTAATTTCCCTCCAGGCCCCAGGTTCCCAGACCCACAGGCCAGGGGGGAGGGGCACGGGCTGGGCTCTCAGGGCCCTGGAGTGGGGGGGACCAGGCACAGCCCTCACCAGGCTCCTGCCCAGCGGGTCAGACCAGAGTCTGCAGAGCAGTTCCCAGCCTGTCCTGTCCACCAGCCCCCCTGGGAGTCTCCAGTGGGAGTGGGTGCCCCCCAACACGCACCTGCACTTTCCCTGCTGCTCTGCACCCCAGAGAGCTGACTTGTGGCTTCCAATCAGGAAGGAGCCTCCTTTGTTTAGCTGCAGTGACTGACAGCTCTGGGGGCGGAGCCCTGTGCCTGGCAGGTGTCTGTGCTTGTCCCTCAGGGGGAGTCTGAGATTCCTTGTCTGAGTCAGAGCATTCCAGAGACCAGGTCTGGGGGGGGCTGGGCAGGCATAGGAAGAGGGGAGCACTATGTCACCCTTGAGGACCCAGAAGGAGGGGCTCCCCACCATGGTCACATCCACTCCCACCTGTCCCTGGAGGGGCGGGGCTGGGGACTTCTTGCCCCCATTTCACAGATGGGGCCATGGGGACTCAGAAAGAGACATGGCCTTGCCCAGGGTCTCCCAGGTGCAGACTGTGCTCAGAACCGAACCCTAATCTTCCCGGCAAGGGGGGCTCTGCCCTGGGGCTCCTCTAGCACCTTGGCCACCCCAGACCTGAAGTTTCACACCCCTACACACATCCAAGGGGCAGGCTCTGGGCTCCAGAGAGGCAGCCCACCCACCGCACTGGTGGACCAGATGGGGGCCTACTGGGTGAGTCAGCCCCAACCCCTGGCTCCTCATCTTATGTGTGTCCCTGGCTCAGGTGCTGGGCATGGCACCCCCACCGATTCCCTCCTCTGTGAGGGTGCAAACCAATGAAACGTGGCCAGTTTGGTGTGAACAGACTGTGTCTCTCAGCTGCTGATGTCGGCACAACCCAATAAGCTACAAGCACAGGCTGGTAATAGTGAGGGGAGGTTTGCAAGGGAGCAAGTGATCCAGATCTCTGGATGCAGTCCCCATTTATCTGTGGAATGGTTCCCCAAGTTACATGTGCATTTATGTGAATTATTTCCTTGAGATGGTGTCTCTGCAAACCATACAGCCCAGCCTTGTATCTGGTGTTTTAGGGGGAAAGAGACTTTAAAGGTAAAAAATAACAAACCCAGACATTCTTGAGTCCTAGGACTCATTTGCTTACTCTAAGCGGTGTTCCGGCTACACCTTAGGTTAGAAACATGCAAACAAAGCATCCATGTTCACTCAGGGAGTTTTCCTGCGGATCAGTCAAACTCGTCTGTCCACACACACACTTTGATCCTAGGCTGGCCAGGTGGAGAGAATGCATATCACAAGGTTACAAATCGTCCATCCACCAACACTCCCATCCCCTCATCTCCCCCCTTTTTGTTTTCTTGAAATTGTGGGATCACCGCAGCTGAGGAGGTCTGGAGCATCATCACCCTTTTCGATCTTCTGCACAGAGGACACCACTCGCCAGAGCCCTCGGAGAACTATGAGGCCAACACAAACAAGAAAACAACACGTAGCAGTAAAAATCCAGATTCTAAGATTGAAACCCTCAGACCAATGTTTTGGATGGAGCCGTGGACATTATCTGAGATTGTCTTTGAAACATCCTGTTGAGCAAGCTGCTGTACATGTGCTCCCTGTGTTTCCAGAGCCCTTTGTAGATGAGCTACTTGCCCTCCCAGTTCGCCAGCAAGTGCTCCTTGTAGGTGCTGCTGTCCCCTGTCCCGCTGTGGGCGGGGCATTCCAAGTCCCGCTGTGGGCGGGGCATTCCCAGTCCAGCTGTGGGCGGGGCATTCCAAGGCTCTGCAGTTACACACACACTATGACTACATCCCAATCACAGCGTCATGTAGAGCGAGTAACAAGGCCTCTTCACCCTCTTCAGCCACAACACGGCTGCCTCTAGGGCATCGGATCGAGTGAGAACCCCTTGACCAATCTCTGTCTGGGGAGCCATATCTTTAGTAACATTGGTCATTACTCCGGCCACAGTATGTGCAGTTTGGACTGAGTCCGTCAAGGCCGTGATGAAACAGCTGCAGTAGCAGCAATGACTGTGGCTGAAATGATGAATGCTGTTAGCCACCCTATGAACCTCCTTTTACGGGGGTGTCCAGATGCCTTAGCTAAGTGTGCAAGGCCAGGTTCACCTGCCCATGGCTGAGCTAGGTTACTGGTACCCATACTTCTGCTCTCCAGTGCATGGGAATAATGCTAGTAATATTGAGCATAGTAATATTTTCATGCATAATGCAGCTTAGAAAATAAGGTTGATTAATAGAAATGTTAAATCTATTATTACGTTCAGAGATAGTTAAAGAAGAGGCAGCCAAAAACATATATGGTGAGAGGGGCAAATCGTTACAGAATCAGTAGGGTTGGTACTCATTGTCATAGTGGAATTGCTACTGTGGGTACAATTTCCATGAGATACATACCTCGTAGGGAAAGGCAAACCCAGTCTCCAAATTCCTGTGCCAGGGGCTAGTATGAGTTTAGTGATAGCCCTGAGGACACGTCCTGAGAGAACTCCATTGGTCCAAGAAATAGAGGCCCTGAGGGTGTGAAAAAGTTTCTCTCGATGGTTACTGCACAAATGTCCCTGAGGACCCGAGTCCTCAACAATAAGACTCAAATCAGGGCTGGCTGTGGCCCGCCCTTCTCTCAAACGACAAGGCTTCCAGTGTGGGGCCCGGGACTCGAGGTTGGTTCCCTGAAACGTAGCGCAGGTGGGGATGGACACTGGGGGTTGGAATTTTGAGAGAGATTCTATGCTCTAAGCCCAACACCTGTGATAAAGGGCAAGTGGGCAGCCTGGCCCGCTGTGGCCGGCTTAGAGTACAAAGGCCACTGTCATTGTCTGTGCACCCAGCCAGGGGTTTCATGGATGGACAAATGGGTTGTTGCTCCAGTAAAAATGAAACGGTGGCATTGGCCTGGATCCAATCCTCATTCTCTAGCAGCGGCCCATCTGGGGGAAGCTGAGTTCCTCCTGTCCAGAGAGTGTCCTTCATAGATAACGGGGCCTCCGAATTCCACCAAGTGACAGGGCGGCATAAAGGGGGGTCCATAATATGAGTCCAACATAAGTGTTGTTGTGCTGCTGCAGGGCTCAATAACACAAGCAGGCAGCATAAACACCTACCCTAGATTGGGTGGGGATTATAGATAAATCAGCCAAAAATATTCTCTGCGGTAAGAGAAGCCCCCATTCTACTTAGCATTTCCTCAGAACATTGTTGCAACTACTTAGGTTCTTGATGAGCGGCTGGGAGTTGCCAAGACATCCCCAAAAGATTTAAGGAGACTGGGTACAGAGGCTCCAGAGGTACGTCCTGGTGGCCAGTCTATCTGGGTGAGAGTGAGAGAGCAGGACACGGCGCAGCCTCTCCTCGCCGGGACTCCCCCTAAGACGTTAGGAGGGATTCTCTTCTGCTCAGTTCTGGTTGTGGATCACGGTGCTTTCTGACCCGCCACAGGGGCAAACGTGGAGACTGGTCACCTCCCAAGCGGCATAGGCGCTGCTCAGGATAGGGAGTTTCTGGAAGGAAATTCAAATGGTGTGTGAGTGTGATTGTGAATGTAATTGTGTGTGAGTGATGCTTGTCACAGAGCCTGTGTGAGTCCTACCCTGTGGTTCTGTGATGGTCTGACAGGGCGAAAAGGCAGTATCAGGTTCGTGGAGCACTCTGGTGTCCCACCAGTGAACCTGCTCAGAGTTGCGGGCTTATTCCAACCTGCCACCTGCCAAGAGGCGTCTGAATCTCCTCAAAGGGAGCGTCCAGGCAGATGAAGCAACAGTTTCTGTCTTGTGTGTCTTCCCTTGTTTGTGTCCTCGTCTGCCCCCTACTGTGTCTCCCTCAACTTTGCTCTGGTTACTCTAATCATGGACAGCAGCCCTAGTGCCCAGAAGACCTCACTGGGCTGCATATTGAAACATTCTTAGAGAAGGATTTGAGGAAGGTTCTGATTGGGCACAAATACTGGTCATGGGCCAGATACTGGGCCCCGAGAGAGACCTGGGCAAAGGAAGGGAAGTGCCTGTGAGGCAGAGACACAGCGAAAGTCTTCAGCAAGTTTCTGGCGCGAACATTTACTCTTTGGGCCGAAGTTAGAGATGCCTTGATCCTGTGCAGGAGGCTAATAAGTTGGGGAAGCAGGTGTAGTGAAAGACTTGAGGAAAGTTGAGAAAGGCTATGAGTCCTTAAAGACTCCCCCACTGTCTTCCACTCAGGCTGTGATTAACATCTGTGCTTTGAAGGCCTGGGAAGAGCTCCCAACAAAAGGGAGAAATTCTCTAGATCTTACATCCATCAGACAAGGACCTGAAGAGCCTCACCAAGATTCTGTAGCTCGGTTGCTACAGGCAGTTGACAGAGTAATAAGTGACTCAGGCACTGTCCCTGCCTGTGGGCCGCCGTGTGTGTCCCGCATGGTGTCATGCATCAGGACCGGGACCAGGGTCTGGTGGGAGAGCCCATCCTCCTGGGAAATGGGGGCAGCAGGCAGTGGGCGGGTGCACAGGCACTGACCTGCAGGCCACGGGGTTCTCTGGGGAGGGAGGTCAGGCGTCAGAAGGGGCGTGTTCCTTCAGTGCCACCCCAGGCGGCTAGTCAGTCAGCCACCCCAGGTTTGGTGGCAGCAAGTTTCCAACAGGCGTCTCTGAACTTTGGGGAGTTAAAGGTAGCGATCCCAGGCACGAGTGCGAAGTGCTCCTGGAGAGAGTTGAAAAACACTCTGCCCCTCCTAAATACGCATGCTAGGACATCGCTTCCCTTACCTGCGTCCCTTTGAAAACCTGGGGTCAGAGGAAATTTTCCCATCCCTCTGCCCACGGTGGGACCCAAATACTGCCAGGGGGAGGGCTTCCTTGGACACTTTCCACCATGTTCTCCTGTTAGGCCTGAAGGCCCAATTGGTTAAATAGCTCAAAAGGTATATTATAATAGGGACACCTCTAGAGGAAAATAAAATAAAAGAGTAGCAAAGGGGGTAGTAGCAGCCTTAAGGGAACCCTGGGAAGGGTCAGGACGGCAGACCTAGTTTCCCATCAAGGATAGAAAAGATGAAGGCAAAGTCAGGTGTAGAGGAACAAAGAAAAAAGCCATTCTTGACTTGGAAAAATGACAATAGGGGACTAACTAGATAGTTTCCTGGTAGATACTGGTGCAGCAGACTCAGTCCTGATGGAGCCAATGGGCCCCTAACCTACCCCTAGACTTCAAAGAGGACTATAGACCTTGGGAAAAATACTGTGACTCATTTGATTCTGGTCATGCCAGAGTGCCCATACCCCCTATAGGACATTATCTTCTCCATTAAGTATTTAATTGCTGGCCACTGCCACTCCAGGCCAGCCCTGCATCAAGTTCCACCAGACATTGGCATCAATCCTGCCAGCCTGCCTCCAGACGATGACCTGGAGAAACCTCTACAGGACTCCCTGGAGGTAATCGGCATAGTACAGACGACCCACCCAGACCTCAAGGATGTTCTACTGCCATCATCACATGAGGCATTGTCCACGGACGGGAGCAGCTATGTCCAGGAGGAAGTCAGGTATGCTGGGGCAGCAGTAGTAACTCAGGACGGGGTCATCTGGTCACAGTCCTTGAACAGGGAATCTTCAGCCCAGTGGGCTGTACTCATAGCCCTAATCCAGGCTCTCCTATGGGCAGAAAGCTGTCCATAAACAAGTCTGCGATGCCCTGCCTGTGCCCCCCTCGGACCCTGTGCACCCCTTCCAGCGCAGGGACTCGATAGGGGTGAAGAAGTTCACCCCCCAGGGACTAACTCTGGCCTGGAAGGGACTCCACGCTGTCATCCTGTCTGCACCAAGGGCTCTCAAGGTCAACGGCACCCCCATCTGGCAGCACCATTCCCGGCTGAGGGGGAAAAGCAAAATGGATGGTTCAGGCCTCTCCAGATGAGACTCTTGCATTTATTGAAACTTCGATTTTTCTGGTTATGACTGTTCAGGGGAATCCTTATAGACCTGGGTCCCAGTGGAACTGGGAATTTAGAAATGGAGTATCAGGGGAGGTCTTAAGAAATGTTACTACAAAGGGAATAGAAAAACCTGTCTTCAACCTTGTTCTATGTGACCTCTTAACAGGCATTGTCGGTGTCACAAAGGTCCTTGAGGTCTGGGTCACATATGGAGGGGTTAGCCCCCAACTAGGAGACACCTCCGCATGGAGCTGTGGAATGTCTGCTGCAGAATAAGGATTGCAAGGGATAGAAATTTATATTTGCCCAGGAGATGCCAAGATTAAATGCTAGCAAACATTTCTGTCCCTCTTGGGGTTGTGAATCAATAGCTACTATTACCTGCTCTCTAGGAAATAGCGATCCACATATAAATGTTAAAGGCTGACCAACCCCAACCATCCACAGCAGTGGGCACTGCTCCCCTGTCAGGAATGACCAGAATCTAAGGGACCTCAGCCTCCAGATAGAGACAGAGCTCAGCCACGTAGAAAACTCTTTAGCCGAAATGGTCCTACAGGACAGGAGAGGATTCGACCTCTTATTTCTTAAGGAAGGAGGATTATGTGTTGCACTTGGAGAAAAATGCCATTTTTATGCAAATAATTCAGGGATTATTCAAGAAAGTTTATCACTAGTTAGGAAAAATATTGAGGAACAAGAAAGAAAAAGGCGACAGTCTGAAAATCGGTTTACGACTCTATTTTTTGCCATTTCCAGCCCTCTTGCTATGTTATGTTTACTCTTAGCTTTTGGGTCACTTCTGATAAACAGCCTCATACAAACTAAGCTGAGTCACCGATTCGACTTGTCAGGAAAACCAGTTGGAAATGACCTGGGCCCTTGGCGAAGACGACTAAATGACTCCATTTTTATCATCAATGGACCCTCCTTGATATGTTTCCAATAATAGGTTAACTACCCCTGGAAGTAAAGGAATTTTGTTTAAGGTTACAGTTGCCCCCACATCTTGGGAGGTATTTGAGTTTCCCTGAGTATCAAAAACTGCAAATCAGGAGCCCAGTGATTAATGCTAATTTTGATTTCTGTAATCGCTGTCACCCCCACTATTGTGCCAGTGACCTGAGGGAAGGGGCCAAAAGGGGGATGGGCTGCGGGGGGTAAAAAGGGGATGGGGCTTCGGTCATTTAAAGCAGTTGAGGAAGAAAAATTGGGGCTGCTGATCTGAGGGGAGACCATGTCCCCCAAGCCCGCTGGCAAAAATAAAGTGCTCCTTTACAATTCGGCTGTGCGTCCATCTCATGGACACATGACACCGTGAGCTGCTGGCCTAGGTTGAGGGACAAGCACCCTGGGGGCCTGCCCCATGCCACATGCCCACCCCACCCCCACACAGAGCCCCAGGGACCAAGGGGGCCAGATGCCCGACTCCATCCTGCGTCCTCGGGCCCAGGTGTGCGCAGCCTCCCTGCAGGTCCTGGTGTCAGTGCCCAGGATGCTGTGGCCGGACAGGCCCCTGCCCGAGAACCACCTCCTGGTGCAGAAGGACATGGCCAGGTGCTGAGGCTGGAGATGCAGACAGCAAATGTGAGGCCGGCCCACAGGTGGAGGGCGGGGAGGGGCACACCTGGCCAGATCCACCTCCCCTGGTCAATGCTCAGCCCCCCACAGGCCACAGTCCCCCAGGAAGAGTGACAAGAAGTCACTGCCCTGTACCAGGATGAAGGGGCAGCAGCTCCAGGACAAGTTCCCCTGAAGGGGCGTCAGAGGAGGGGCTGGTGGCTCAGGTGTTCCAGGGCCTGTGGTGCTTGGACCTGGGGGGAGGTGGCCGCCCAGGGGGCGCACTCTGGCCACAGCCTCCCTGTTGCCAGCCTCTCCCATTTAATTCTCAGAAATACTTGCAGCCCTGAGCAGGGCCCTGTAACGGGTCACCCAAACAGGGACGTTTTCCCACTGGGGCAGCAGGTGTCACCTGGGCTGTCCGGATAGAGGGGCCACTCTATCTGTGAGGTGCTCGCTGTGATGACCCCAGTGTTCTGGGAGGAATAAGGCTGAGAGAGCTGGCTGACTCCACTGAGTTGGAAGACCCTCCCCCAAGTCCCGCTCTGAACCCTTGTGTGACTCTGCCCACAGTTCTTCCTGCCCCTGCCTGAGGGGTGCCCTCTGGCCGGATCCTGCCCGTTGCCCAGATGTGCGTAGGGGCTGAGCCCTGGAGGGGTCTCTTCCTGCAGAAGGAGAGCAGGAGAGTCATCGTGGCCACTGCCAGGTTAGAGGGATGAGGTTGGGACAGACCCCAGCTCAGTGGTTCAAACTAGCCCAATTAATCAACATTTCAAAGATTGATCATGTTTTCTTCATGGCTGGTGTCTGTGTCTTCTCCGTGAGAAATCTCGCACCAACCCCAAGGTGGTTGAGGTCTACAGTCAGCCTCGAGCTTATTCTTTTAGAGAGCAACATGGAAGTCATTTCCTTCCGTCCCCCTGTCTGGTGATCCAGCTCCTTTTACTGAAGAGAACCCCTCCCTTGGCCCTCTGCACGGGACCTCTACATAAATCATGTCTGTGAATCATGTGGTGTGTGTGCACATGTGTGCACCTATGAATATGCATCTGTGTGTGCATGTGTGCATGCATGTGCACCTGCGTGTGTGCACCTGTGTGCGTGCACCTGTGCGTGTCTGAATGCTCCCGGCCCCACTGTTCTCTGTCTGCCCCGTGCTGACCACCCGCTGACTCCTGAGCTGCCCGGGGTCCTCGCACCACAATGAACTACAAGCAGACAGGGCTGGCGTGAGGGGGCATCACAAGGGAGCAATGCTCACGACGTCTGGATGCAGCTGACTTATTGTCTTAGCAGAGCCCTAGGAGACACTGTGTTTGAGCTAATTGAGTCCTTCAGATCCTGTCCTGCTGCTGATGTTAGTCCAGCCCAGCATTCCTCCTGTTCCCACTGCCCCGGGCTGTTTTCCGCCGAGATTCTTAACAAACACACTCACTCCAAGTGCTGCTGCCCACTGCCCAGGGGAGGGAGCGGGCACCCCAAGACACTGCGGTTCCTTACACACTGTGACCAAACCAACCACCGTGTGACGTGCAGCGAGTGGCCACGGCCCCCACGCCCTCCCAGCCCAAACACAGCTGCCTGCGAGGCCTCGAATCGAGCAGCTACTTCCTCAGACCGTTGCTGCAGCTGCGTAAGGCTTCCCCAAGGGACCCCAGGAAAGGTTCGAGTGGAGCCCCGAGAATGTGCATGAGGGTAACGGTTAGGGTCCAAGGTCAGCTGCGCCATCTGAGGAACCGGGTTGAAGGGCAGGTCCTTCCTGCTCATGGTGAGGTCTTATCCCCTGAGTCACAGCCCCTGGCACCTGTAGGAGACAAAACACAGGCCCCCCCTCGCCCCCAGGCCAATGACTCCACAGGACCTTCCCACTCAGGCCCCTGCTGTGGATCCCGGGACCGGACCACAGCCTGGGGCCCCGTGGGGGAAGCTTTATGTTGAAAATGTCTCTCCAGGGCTGTGGTACCAAAGCGACCACAATTTTAAAAATTAAGGGTATAGATTGTCAGAGAAAGTTGGTTCACAGGGGGTTCACCCATATTCCCCCTTTTTTGTTCTGTAATTAATAACTTTAAAGTAGCATGTGCACGTTCAACAATAGCTTGTCATGTAGGGTTTAGGGGATGCCAGTTTTATGCCCAGCGCTCCACTGTTGGAGAAATAAGTTCATGCTTTGAGATGTATGGGCTGGCCCACCACCTGTGTTAATTTCCAGTGGCGCCCCCATATGTGCAAAACAGGACAGCCAGTGACGCTTAATGTCTTTGGCTTTTCCCCGGTAGCAGCTGTTCAGTGCAAACACTTGGAATGGTGTCAACGGTAACATGGACCCACTGAAATCGACCAAAGGATGGAATATGTGTTACATCTGCTTGCCATAGGCATTAGGGGTTAACCCCCAGGATTGACACTTGGCGATGTTGGAGTCCCTCCTAAAAGGGGACATTCTGGGCAAGCCTTAATAATATCCTGCCCAGTGGGTGTGGCTCAGTGGATGCAGCGTGTACCATGGACTGAGAGGTCCTGGATCGAGTCCTGGTCAGGGCGCTGGCCTGGGTTGTGGGCTCTGTTCCCAGCAGGGGGCGAGCAGGAGGCGGCTGATGGATGTTTCTCACATCGATGTTTCTCTCTCTCGCTTCCCCTCTCTAAAAAGTCAATAAAAACATATTTAAAAAATAATAATAATATCTTGAGCTTGGGAAATGGTCAAACGAAAGGTTTTCACGTTCTGGAGCATTCTGGTGAAAAAGGCACGCGAGCTCTGCGCTGGCGGAAATGCAGGAGTTGCCGCGAGGACGGCGTCCGCCTGCTGATTCCCTGTGTTAAAGGTCCGGGTGGAGACAACTTGAAAAAGAAAGTCCAGCTGCTGTGTCTCAGTGGTTGAGTGTTGACCTTGCACCAATAAACAAACAAACAAAACATTACTAAAGTAGCCACAAAGGAGGGTCTGAAATTTACCTTGTAACTAGAAGCAGGTTATGGCAGGTACAGGGCCCAGGGCTGCATCTCCCAGGACAAAGGTCCATTTTCACTTTTGCATCTAAGATAACAGACCTTTGTCACCTGGAGTGACTTCCCTCTGTCACACCCCTCAGGGCACAACCAGGGCACCAGGGTGGAGACCACACATCCCCTCCTTATCAGCGTCATGTGAATTGTTGACTGTGAACTGTCCTGTCCCACCAGGTAAAGGAGCCTGGGTCTATCGTTTACCTTTTGTCCAAGCCCAGGGTTTCCCCGCTCTGCTCTCTCCGCCCCCGCATCGGTCACCAGTGGGTCCATGCACCCCACTCACATCTTCTCTTTTGAGTGTCGTGCGAGGATCCAGCGAGGGGCCCTGCGCTGCGCCGGCTCTGCTCTGCGTCAGGTGAACCTGGAGACTGGTCTCTGCGGTCCAGGCCCCTCCCCGGCTTGTGGGAGAGGGTCTGACCTCATGTGAGCTGCACTGTGAAATCCTGTATCTTTGATGGGTTCTCTAGGGTTTTCTATGTACAATATCCTGTCATCTGAGAATGACAGTGTCACTTCCTCCTGTCCAATTTCGATGTCTTTTATTTGTTTCTTCCTGTCTAATAGCTGTGGCTAAGACTTCTTGTACTTTGCTGAATAAGAGCGGCGACGCAGACATCCCTGTCTCGTTCCTGTTCTTCAGGGATATGCTTTTAGTTTTTGTCCATTGAGTATGATGTTGTCCATAGGTTTTTCATATATGGCCTTTATTATCTTGAGATATGATCCCTCTATTCCCACTCTGCAGAGTGCTTTTATCAGAAATGGGTGCTGGATTTTCTCAAATACTTTTTCATCTTCGGTTGATATGTATATGACTTTTTTTCCCCCTCAGATAATGTGGGAAGGAGAAAGAGAGAAACATCAACGTGAGAGGGACACATCAGCTGGTTGCCTCCCGTAAGAGCCCAACCAGGGCCAGGGATGAATTGCAACCAAGTTGCGTGCTCTTGACTAGAATCGAACCCGAGACTGTGGCTGAGACTCTATCCCTGAGGCAAACCAGACTGGGCTGAATAATTTTTACCTTTCATTTACTTTATGTGCTCCATCACATTTCTTTATTTTTCATTTTTTAATTTTTATTAATTTATTTTTGTTACAGTTGTTTCTTCTTTTTCCCCATTGACACCTTCCTCCCCATCCCCCCCCCACCACATCCCCAGCTTTGTTGTCTATGTCCATTGGTTACACATACATGCATATAAGTTCTGTGGTTTATCTCTTCCCTCTGACCTCACCCTCCTTTGAAGATTGTCAGTCTGTACACTACTTCTATGTCTTTGGGTCTATTTTGTTCATCAGTTCGTTTTGTTCATTATATTCCACAAATGAGTGAGAGCATGTTTTATTTGTCTTTCTCTGCTTGGCTTCTTTCGCTTGGGATAATACTCTCCAGGTCCCTCCATGTTGTCTCAAAGGATAAGAAATCTTTCTTTCTTAGAGCTGCATAGTACTCCATTGTGTACATGTTCCACAGATTTTTGTTTTTAATCCTCGTGTGAGGACATTTTTCCATTCATCTTCAGATAGAGCAGAAGGGAGAGAGGAAGGAAGAGAGAGAGAGAAAGAAACATCGATGTGAGAAAGACTCATGGATTTTTTGCCACCCACACGACTCCAACCGGGGCCGGGGACAAGGGGCAACCGAGGTATGTGCCCTTCTGGGAAGCAAACCAGGGTTTCTCCTGTCTGCAGGCCGACGCTCTAACCGCTGACCCAACCCCAGCCAGGATGTGCCACAGCTTTTTTTTCTTTTCCTGGATGAGCCAAGCCTCTTAGTTAATTACAACAAGGAGGCGCTCACCTGTTCTCTACTTAAAACAACAACACTCAGGCCTGTGCTGGAAACACTGCCTGATCGTGTGCAGACATCATTTGCACCCAGTCCAGGAGCAGCTGAGGCCTGAGCACGGCTGTCCTGTGCCCTGCGGGAAGCAGCAGGAGACCCACCCACGTCCCTGCGTTTCTTGATCCCTAATGTTTTCCATCATCACCCATCGGGACAGTGAGTCCAACTTCGCAGACAAACATTTGAGAAATCGACCTTTGTCCAACAACCCGGCACCCTCCAGGGTTTCAAGAGAAGAATGTTACTTGTGCAAGTCAGAACCTGATACTAATTGAATGATAACAACTTTGCCAATAACCAGGGAAATGTTCTTCCATGGCTCCGAAGACAGACTGCCTCAGCCGCAGGTCCCAACGTCACGTGGAGCTGTCCACAGCTTCTTCATCCTGTCATCCGCTGACGGACACTTGGGCTGTTTCCAGATCTCAGCTATTGTCAACAGTGCTGCTATGAACATGGGGGTACATATGTTCATCCTGATTGGTGTTTCAGGCTTCTTAGGGTACATTCCTGGAAGTGGGATCACTGGGTCAAATGGCAGTTCAATTTTTAATTTTTTGAGGTAACACCATAGTGTTTTCCATAGTGGCTGCAGCAGTCTGCATTCCCACCAGCAGTGTACTAGAGTCTCCTTTCTCCACACCCTTGCCAGCACTTGTTGTTTGATGATTTGTTGATGGCGGCCATTCTGACAGGTGTGAGGTCATACCTCATAGTCATTTTAATTTACATCTCTTTGATGTTTAGTGATGTTGAGCATTTCTTCATATATCTCTTGGCCATTTGTATGTCCTGTTTAGAGAGGTGTCTCTAGGTCCCCTGCCCATGTGAAATGTTTGTCTTCCTTTTGTTGAGTTGTATGAGCACTTTATGTATTTCGGAAATTACCCCCTTCTCTGATGTATCGTTGGCAATGATGCCCCCCTTGTAGTGGGTTCCCTTTCCATTTTGATGGTTGTCTCTTTTGCTGTGCAGAAGCTTTTTAGTTTGATATAGTCCCGTGTGTTCATTGTTTCCTTTGTTTCTCTTGCCTTAGGTGTTGTATCTGTGAAAATTCTGCTGCGTGTGATGTCTGAAATTTTGTTGCCTACAATTTCTTCTAGGATTTAGATGGATTCACTTGTCACATTTAAGTCTTTTATCCATTATAAGTTTATTCTTGTGTATGGCATAAGTTGGTGGTCTAGCTTCGTTTTTTTGCAGGTAGTTGTCCAGTTTTCTCAACACCGTTTATTGAAGAGACTGTCATGACTCCACTTATGCTCTTGACACCTTTGTCAAATATTAATTGAACATGATGTCTTGGGTCCATTTCTCAGTTCGCTGTTCTGGTCCATTGATCTATATGCCTGTTCTTGTACCTGTACCAGGCTGTTTAGATTATGATGGCTTTTTAGTATAACCTGATATCTGGCATTGTGATCACTCCTCCTTTGTTCTTCTTTTTAAAGATTGCTGTGGCTATTCGGGTTTTTTTTGTTTGTTTCATACAATCTTTTGGCTTATTTTTTCCAGTTCTGTGCAGTATATCGTTGGTATTTTGATGAGGATTGCATTGAATCTATAGATTGCTTTGGGTAGTATGGACATTTTAATGATGTTAATTCTTCCAATCCAAAATATAAAGACCTATTCAAATTTCTCCATTTGTGCTACTAACATCCTAACCCAGGACCCAGCATGTCTCTCTCCATCTCCTTCAGTCCAGAACAGTTCTCCAGCCTTTGTCTCTCCTGACCTTGGTGTCTCTGAAGCACACGGCCCATGTGTATAATGTTCTTCATTTGGGTCTGTATGATGTTTTCCTAAAATTAGATTCAGATTATGCTTTTCTGTTGTTATTGGCAGGAATGAAACAGAAGTGATAGTGTTTCCTCGGTGCATCGTCTCAAGGGGCACCGAATATTCACTCTGTCCCAGGTCCCGTCATTTTAATTCTGATCACTTGGTCCGGGTGTCTACCAGCTCCCTCCTCCGCTAGGTAAGATTCACCCCTTGCAGGAAGCATTTGGTGGGCAGGCACCTGGGGGCGATGCAAACATCTTGTTTCTCATCCACTTCCACCTGTTAGCTTTAGTATCCACTGGTGATTCCCTCTGAAATAATTATTACTTTGGTGGTTCCCAATGGGGTGCTTTCCCTAATTCTATCCTGCTTTCTACATTTAGTAGCTGGAATTGTACTATAAGGTCAAACACATTCATGTCAGTAAGGATTCTTGTCTTACTCTGTAGAGGAAGCCTCGCTGGCACTGGAGGAACAGGGGCGAGAGTGCATTTCACAGAAACCACTTTTGGCGGGCTGCTCGCGGAGAGCAAGTCAACAGTTCTTAGAGGGCGCAGGCTGCCCGCGGACCCTGTTTCCACAGCGGTTTAGTCTCACTCATTTGTGTGGACCCCTCGCTTGCACATCCCCTCTGCTCCAGGGAAAAGGACATTTCAGACGGTCCTCCCCGGGGTCCCAACCACACCAGCGGTGAGAAGGCTGCCCTGGGGAGAAGTGTCACCCTGGCTGCTGGGGCGTCTCCCCTTCCACCTGGGCTCCACCCAAGCTCCTCTCCGCCCCACCTCTCCAGGACCCAGGCTCCACACAAGTCCGGGCTCGCCCCTCCACCCACTGGCCAGTACCCAGGCGCCAGCGCGGGTGGGGTCTCCAGACGGAGCCCTAAGGCGCCCTCCTTCTCAGGAGGCTGGAGGTTGGAGGTCAGCGCCCTCTCCACACCCTGGGGATCTGGGCAGAGAGCTCCACCACCGCAGCGTCCAGCTGACAAGGGTGCTGACCTTGCTCACAGCAGGAGCCGGTTCTGTGCTGAGGGGTCCTTGTCGCCCAGCTTAGGCTCCATGGCCACCCATCGCATTTATTGATTTGCAAATATTGTACCAGCCTTGCATCCCTGAGATAAATCCCACTTGGTCATGGTGAATACATTTTTGAATCCCATTGGCTAATATTTTGTTGAGAATTTTGGTCTCTATGTTCATTAGGGATATTGGTTTGTACTTCTTTTGTAGTGTCTTTATCTGGATTTGGAATTAGGATTATCCTGGCCTTATAGAAAGAGCTTGGCAGTCGTCTGTCCTCTTGACTTTTTTGGAATAGTTTGAAAAAATTCGTGTTAGTTCTTCTTTGGCTGTTTTGTGAAACTGCCCTGTGAGGCTGTCTTGACTCAGGCTTCTGTTCGGTGGGGATTTATTGATTACTGCTTCAATTTCCTTAGTTGTTATTGGTCTGTTTGGGTTTACTGGCTCTTTCTGGTTTAGTGTTGGGAGACTGTGTGATTCTAAAAATTGGTCCATTTCGCTTAGGTTGTCCAGTTTGTTGGCGTATAATTGTTCACAGTATTTGTGAACAATTCTTTGTATTTTTGTGGTGTCAGTTGTTCCATCTCTTTTGTTTCTGATTTTGTTTATTTGGGTCTTTTGAGTCTTTTGTCTTTTTTCTTGGTGAAGCTGGCTAAAGGCTCATCAATCTTGTTTATTTTTTCAAAGATCCTGGTCTGGGTTTCATTGATGTTTTGTATTATTTTTTCATATGTTTGTTTTTGTCTGTGTCATTTATTTCCACTCTGATGTTTATTATTTGTTTCTCTCTGGGTTTTTCTTTTTGTTCACTTTCTAGTTCTTTAAGTTTTAGGGTTAGTCAATTACAAATTTTTCTTTTTTTCTTGAGGTAGGACTGAAACGCTATGAATTTCCCTCTCAAGACTGGTTTTGCTGCATCGCATACATTTTGTCGCTTCATTTACATTGGTTTCCAGGAAGTTTTTTTTATTTCTTCCTGGATCTCCTTGGTAAACCATTCATTGTTTAATAACATGATATTTAGACTCCATGTGTTTGAATGTTTTTGTGTGATTTTTATCCTAATTATTTTTTAGTTTCATGCCATTGTGATCTGAGAAGATGCTTGATAAGATTTCAAACTTCTTGAACTTGTAGATATTTAGTTTGTGTCCTAACATGTGATCTATCTTTGATGTCCCATGTGCATTTGAGAAGAATGTATATACTGCATTTTGTGGGTGTTATTCTCTGTAAATATCAATAAAATCCATCTGATCAGGATCTATCTAGTGATGTCAGCGGGGTGTTGAAGTCCGCTGCTCTGGTTGTATTGCTGTCGATTTCTCCTTTGAAGTCCTCCAGAAGTTTTGTAATATCTTTTGGTGCTCCTATGTTGGGTGCATATATGTTTACTAAGGTTATATCCACCTGTAGGATAGATCCTTTCAATATTATGTAGTGGCCTTCATTGTCTGCAGTTATGGCAATCATTTTGAAATCTATTTTATCAGAGATGAGTGTTGCTACCCCAGCTTTTTTTATTTTCTTTTCCATTTGCTTAAAAGTATTTTCTCCATCAGAGATGAGTGTTGCTACCCCAGCTACTATGTGTCTTTTGATTGGAGCATTGATATTTAAGGTTATTATTGAAAGGTACTATTTCTTGCCCGTTTTGTTTATTATGCACATATTCTCTCTATTCCTTCTGCTTATCACAGGAGACCCTTTAACATTTCTTCCAGGATGGTTTGGTGGTAATATTTTCAGTTAGCCTTTTATGTTCGTCTGGGAAGCTCTTTTTTTCAACTTTTATTTTGAGTGGACAGAGTAGTCTTGGGTTTAGTTTCTTGTCTGTGATTACTCTGAATATATAAATCCATTTTCTTCTGTCCTGTAGTGGTTCTGTTGAGAAATCGAGGCTCTTTTGTACGTAAAATGTTGTTTTTCTCTTGCTGCCTTTAATGACTTTCTTTTTTCTTGGGACTTTCTGTGCTTCCCAAAATTCTATGGCTTTTGCTTTTTCTAGCTGCCTTTAATGTTGTAAATTTCTCTTTATTTTTGGCATTTTATTAATGATTTGTCTTGTTATGGGCCTCATTGCCTTCTTTTTTTGGGAACTCTGTCCTTCCCAAAATTCTATGGCTTTTGCTTTTTCTAGCTGCCTTTAATGTTGTAAATTTCTCTTTATTTTTGGCATTTTATTAATGATTTGTCTTGTTATGGGCCTCATTGCCTTCTTTTTTCTTGGGAATTTCTGTGCTTCCCAAACATGTATGACTTTTCCTTCACCAGGTTAGGGAAGTCTTTTGCCACTGTTTCTTCAAACAGATTCTCTAACTCTTGATTACTATCTTTTTTTTCTGGTATTCCTATGATGTAGATGTTGTTACATTTCATTGTGTCTGACAGCTCTCTTAAACTGAACTCCAGTTTTTTCTATTTTGTTTTATTTTTACTCTTTATTGATTTTAGAGAGAGAGGAAGGGAGACGGAGCTAGAGATGAAAACATCAATGAGAGAGAACATCCATCAGAAAGATGAAACCATCAATGAGAGAGAACATCCATCGGCTGCCTCCTGCATGCCCCTCACTGGGGATCAGGCCCACAACCTGGGTATGTGCTCTGACTTGGAAAGAAACTGGCAACCTCTTAGTGCATGGGTCGACACTCAACCACTGAGCTACATTGGCTGGGTGCAATTTTATTTTATTTTTATTTGTGGTATTTAATGACAATATGTTTATTGAATTTAGATAGAGGAAGGAAGAGAGAGAGTGGATGTGGATGTTCTGCAGGCTGTGGCTCCCTCTGCTGGGTGTGGATGTGTATGGAAGAAACCAAGCTAAACACCAATGTCTGGTCTTACTCTCCTGGGTAGAGTCATAGGCAGGCAAAGATTCAAATATCCCAGAGATCTGCTTCTGCTTGCAGGCTGACTCTTAGTCTCAGTCACTTAATCAGCCTCAGAGTGCAGATCTCAGTGGGATGTAAAAACTCCCCCACCCCCAAGGCAGGAAGAGTAAGGGGGTTTCCAGCAGGTGATGCAATCACTTCCTTCTGGAAAATGTCACTTGGAGACAGAAACTCTGCCTGAAGAAGGCGGTTCCTGCGGCATGGGCTAAGGCTCAGCACAGGGGCCCAGGATTCACCTTCATAGCCTAGTACACAAGTCAGGAAACCCTACAACTCAGAGCCAGGTCCAAGGCTCACATCACCCAGAGACGCATCTCTGCCTACTGACCGACTGCGAGTCTCTGACAGCTGGTGAGGCTCCGGCTGTGCTTCTGTACTAGCTGCTAACTCCTCACAGCCAGGGCTTGGGCATTCAAAGGATTCACACTTGGGGACACCCCCCAGGCTAAAGCCACTTTGATGAGAAAAGTCTGCCCTAGAAAAATGGTTTCTGTAGCCTGGGGAAATGACTCCTCACAGAGATCCCAATGGTCTCCTTCTCAGCTCTCTCCCCAGTGCCAGGAACCTCTGGTTCTCCTCACACAGCCCGCCTAGGGGGTGGAAGGTGAGTATGATCACCTCCCAAGCTGCTGAGGACCAGAACCCCGTCCTTCCCCCACCCTCAGAGAAGGTGAACCTCCCTCAGTGAGCTAGCACCAGCAGCAGCTGCATCAAGCAGGGGGAGTGGCCCCACCAAGGCCACCAGCAATATAGCCTCCAGGAGCCTGATGCCACCTCCACCTGAGCTCTAGCCTCCCACCCACCCTGGGGTGGCAGCAAGGGGCGTCCAGCGACCAGGCATGTGGTGGGGGGGGTACGTGGTGGGCGGGCACTCAGGCACTCAACCAGAGGGCACAGGAGCCGCAAGTTCCCCCAAGCACAGCGGTCAGGCAGCGGAAGGGGCGTGATTTTTCACTGCCAGCCTGGCGGCTTCTCCACCATCCCAGGTTTGGCAGGAGCAAGTGAAGTCCAGTGGGGCTCCTACCTTTGGGGAGTTGAAGGTAGTGATTTTGGGCGCAGGTATAAAGTTTTCTTGGAGAGAGTTGAAGAACACTCTGCCCCATGTAAACATGTGCACTAGGACGACACTCCCCTTCCTGCGTCTGTTTGGAAACCTGGGGTCAGAATAAATTTTTCCTTCCCTCCGCCTGTGGTGGGACCCAAATACTGCCAGGGGGAGGTCTTCTTTGGATGCTTTTCTCCGTGTTCCCCTGTTAGGTCTAACGGCCCAAATGGTTGAAATAGCCCAAAAGTTATATAATCATAGGGACGCCCCTGGGGGAAAAGAGATGGAAAAAAAGAGGGCAAAGTCGGGTTTGGAAGAAAGGAGGTCTTGGGAAGTAGCCAGAAGAAATGAGAAGCTGGTCATGGGCATTGGTACAGGGACGGAAGGTCAGAGCAAGTGAAGGAAAGATGAGGTGCAGCTGCATCAGAGCGTTGAGAGAGAAAGGTTGATAAAAGTGGGCAGCGGAACAAAGTGAAAAGCCATCCTGATTTAGAAGAAACAACGTAAAAAGCCATCCTTGACTTAGAAGGATGACGGGGCCAAGGTTTCTTACAACTGAGCCCCTGGGAGTCCAGGGTAACAACACAAGTAGGGACAAACTAGTCAGGTTCCTAATACATACTGGTACAACCTACTCAGTCCTGACCGAGCCAGTGGGGCCCCTAGCCTCCAAAATACGTCCATGCAAGGGGCCACCGGAGAGTCGGCCCTCTTAACTCTGGACTTCAAAAAGAACTAGAGACTTTGTGGAAAAAACTGTGACTTATTTGTTTCTGGTCATGCAGGAATACACATGCCTCCTACTCGGACGTGATCTCCTCCAGTGATTGATCACCTGCTGGTCACTGCCATCCAGCCCAGCCCCACATCAAGCTCCACAAGATGTTGACCATCAATCCTGCCAGCCTGCCTCCAGATGACGACCCAAAGGAACCTCTACAGGACTGCCTGGAGGTAATCAACATAGTGCAGACAGCCCACCCCGACCTCAAGGATGTCCCACTGCCATCATCAGATGAAGTATTATTTAAGGACGCGGGTACCTATGTCCAGGAAGAAATTGGGTATGCCGGGACAGCAAGAATAACTCGGGACCATGTAACCTGGTCTCTGTCCTTGATTAGGGGAACTTCTGCCCAAAGAGCAGAACCAGTTGCCCTAATCCAGGCTCCCCAATAAGGCAAGGGAACGTCAGTACCATCCACACTGACAGCAGATATGCCTTTGCCACAGTGCACGTGCATAGCGCCATCTACCAACAAGGAGGATTATTAACCTTGACTGGGAAGGACATCGAAAAGGGAACTCCACAGAGGCTCGGGGAAGTCCTGCTTCAGATCAGGAGCTTGAGAGGCAACCCTAAAATCAGTGGGGCCTCTGCAGATACACTTGGTCATAAAATGACTTGGCTGAACAGAAGCAAGCACCCAAGAACCAAACGGTGGAGGACACTTCCTGATGAGAGGTTGTTGCTCCCAGAGGCTCTAGGTTGAAGTTTAGTCAACCAGCTGCACCAGACTATCCACTTAGGTTACACCAAGCTTACTGGACTCCTGAGAGGCAGGTACTACATACCCAATTTACACACTATGGTGGAGAGCACTGTGTCAGGGTGCACTCTCTGTGCCCAGGTCAATGCTAAGCAGGGTAGAAAACTTCCCCTGGGAATTTTGGCTCGAGGAGCCTCTCGATGGGAACATTAGAAATAGATTTTACAGAAGTTAAGTCCCCATCATCAGGATGTACATACCTCCCGGTTTACTTAGATACCTCCTGTGTGTAGGCTGAGGCTTATCCTACCAAAACAGAGACAGCCACCAATGTAGTTAAAAAATTGCTACCAAATTTATTTTAGAAACTGATGGAAACTGGACCACTCTGCTCCCCCGGGCCCTCTTACAGGCGAGGTGAACCTCCTACTGGGAGGATTCTCCCCTTACGAAATTATGTATGGTCGACCTCCTCCCATTCTTCCCAAGCTCAGGGAAGAATTAAAGGGTGCAAGTTCTTGCAGGTCCTGCAGTCCACCCATTAAACATGTCCGTAATGCCCTGCCTGTGCCCAACTTGGACCCTGTGCACCCCTTCCAGCCTGGGGGCTCAGTGTGGGTAAAGAAGTTCACCACCCAGGGACTAACGCTGACCTGGAAGGGACCATACACTGTCATCCTGACTACACCAATGGCCGTCAAGGTCAACAGCATGCTGACCTGGCTGCACCATTCCCGGCTGAAGGCGGACAAGAAAAATAGACCGTCCAGGCCCCTACACACCCCTTAAAAATAACATCTCATGAGTATCAGAATCTTGACATTGCCTTTACTCTGTATAAATGGGACTGGGAACGTAGGGATGGAACCACAGGGAAGTCCTTGCCAAGGTGACAGCAGGGGAACAGGAACAGGTGCAGTTCACAATAGATCTATGTTCCCTATTTAAGGATGGTATCCCCATATACCAAGGAGACAACAAAAAATTAGTAAGGATTCCAAGGAATAGGAGTCTATGGCAACAGGGCTCATAGACTTAAGGGTGAGGAAGAGGCAGGCTGTGTCCAGTAAGGTCACAGGGAAAGGGAGAAGGTGGAGGGATAAGCAGATGTGTGTAGGTCTGAGTGGGAAGGAGGAGAAGAAAAGCTGGGGGATGTACAGACAGCAGGTGGATTGAGTAAGCTCTCAGGTTCACATCAGGGGACTAGGGAAGTTGAAGAAGGACTGTGTAAGTTGTAAAGTGTCTGTGCAGTTGAAAAAAGATTGTGGAGAGGGAAGAAGCAAAGAGGAAAGAATAGAGAAAGTGAAAAGATAAAAAAAGATTTTTTAAAAAAGGGACATACATATTACAGGAAGACAGGACATTGGAGGAATACTCAAGAAGGGAAGAAAATAGGACACTGAGTGAGAGAGGGAGAGCTTGTCCCTGGCGGGAGAATAACAGTCTAGGATGTAGTCAAGAGACAATATAACTGTCCCAGAGGAGGAAAGAGAGTCAACGATTTGACTCATATACATAAATCCAGTGGGGAATGAAATAGATTATTTAAGTAACTCCATTCTGACCAGCAATTGATACACTTACACACGCTGACTCATCTAAACACCATGGCCTTACGAAACCAGAACCATAAAGATAAAGGGATTAGTAACAGCCTAAAGAAACCACAAAAATCAAAGAAAATACTGCGGTTAATGACTGCCCTGATCTTTGTAACAGCTCCTCGTGCCCCCATTTGTATCAGTTTCCCCCTTTAAGAAGTGTTAAGGGGATGTGGCTTTGGTCTTTACAAGCGGGACTGTAAGAATGCTGGTGGCTGTCGAATTGCAGAGACTATGCTCCCTGCAGCCCGCTGGTGAATAGAGAGCTCCTCTCATTACAATTCACCTGTGTGTCTCTGATTATCTCGTTGGCACGTTATAACACATACTACCCAAAGCAATCCACAGAAACGTCCCAATCCCTATTACTATTCCAACGACATATTTCACAGAACTAGACAAATACCCCAAAAGTTTATATGAAACTATAAAAGACCCTGAATAATGGCAGCAATCTTGAGAAAGAAGAACAAAGGAGAAGAGATCACAATACCAAACATCAGGTTATACTACAAAGCCACGGTAATCAAAACAGTCTGGTACTGGCACAAGAACAGGCATGTAGATCGTGGAAACAGAGCAGAGAACCCAGATATAGATCCGAGACATTATGCTCAATCAATATTTGACAAGAGAGACAAGAGCATATAATAAAGTAAAGGCAGTCTGTTCAAAAATGGTGTTGATAAACTGGGCAGGGACATGCAAAAAATAAAATAAAAAAGTGAACCTAGGCCACCAAGTTACACCATACACAAGAATAAATTCTAAATGGATAAAAGACTTAAATGTAAACATTAAAACATAAAAATCCTAGACAAAATGTAGGCAACAAAATCTCATACATCTCTCTAAAAAAAATCAATTCAAACCTATTTTTTAAAAAAAGGTGAAGAGAATCTGGACATGGGTCCTGGGACTGCCACAAACCCTTCCCTGCTCCTGGGCTCTGAGCCTCAGCTCTCTCATCTGTAAAATGGGGGCTGGGGGCGGGTCATGACCTCTCCCTCGCGGGGTGCATGGGAGTGAAAGGCAGGACCCCTAGAGGTCGGGCATACAGGTGTGCTCACTCACAGCTACTCTTTGTCCCTGCCACGCCCGCCCCGGGCAGTGTTCCCTGCCGGGATCCTGCAGCCCCCCTTCTTCAGCAAGGACCAGCCGCAGGCCTTGAACTTCGGGGGCATCGGGATGGTGATCGGGCACGAGATCACCCACGGCTTTGACGACAACGGTAGGGCTGCAGTGGGCCAGAGCTGTGCCTCCGAGGCCCCCTCCATGGGCAGCAGCCCCAGATGGGCACTGAGGGACAAGCCGGGCTGTGGGAAGGGGCCCCGGGCTGTCCACCCCTCCCGTGACTGATTAGGTGGAGACACCAAGGCCCATGGCATGGGGAGCACTTCCAGGTCCCCAGGGGAGCAACGGTGGCAAAGTGGGTGCTAATGGGCAGCCTGGCCCCGGCTGGCCCTCCTGCTCCGGGCAGAGGGACAGAGCCGAGGGCACAGGCTTTGGGGCCTGACAATCCTTCCACCCCAAGTTCTGGCCCCTGCCTCCCTGGGCCCCGGAACGCGACAGACAGCCCAGAGCACGTGGAAGCCCCGCCCTGACCTGGCATGGAGCCTAAGTCACCCCAGGGCAGCCAGCAGCTCCACTGGGGCTATGCCGACCCCACATTCCAACCTCCCTGCCCTGGGGGGACCACTCTGCCTGGACCTGGTGGCCTGTGACCAGTGACACCGCCCCACCCACAGAGCCCGACCAGGGCACCTGGCAAGGGCAGCCCACCTCACCCAGTGTTCAGACAGTTTAGGCTTCAGGAAGGGCCTGCTCAGTGTCCAGCTGGCTGGGAGTGACCCTGAGCACCTTCCCTCCGGGCTCAGAGGGCTGTTATAACCCAGTAATTCTCCATCCGCTAGAAGAGGGAACCTCTCCTGGGTTCCTTGAACCCGAGTTGTTTTTGCAAAAATTCTTGAAGAGGAAGGTATGCATCAGCCATGACCATGAGCTTAACTAATCAAAAGATGCCAGACGGGACGATGAGGCATTCAAGGCTAGGGTTTAGTAAATGTTAAGAAATATAAAACAAACAACTTGTGCAGTTACTAACTGCTGATATCTGCTTCTGTACACGCAGCTTGCTTGCTCTGCTAAACTCTTGAGTAACCCCTGTCCTATATAAGCAACCCTTCCCCTGAGCTCGGGGCTGCAGTTCTCCTCTGTGTAGGTTGGCTGCAGTCCCTGCGCAGGTAATAAAGCTCCTAATATTCAAAATTACTTGATGTCTGAGTGAGGATGACTCTCCTGGGTTACAACAGGGCCCCGCCAGCAGAGGCAGGACCCCACCCGCACAGGCCTTGGACCAGACCTCAGCTCTGGCCCAGCCCTGTGTTCCCCAGGAGGGCGGGCAGGCGGCCCAGCAACGGGTTGGTGCCCGCAGGCTTACCTGCAGTGGGTAGCGGACGGCGGCAAGGACCAGCAGCTGCCAGGACTGGAACTGACCCTCAGCCAGATCTTCTTCGTCAACTTCGCCCAGGTAGGGGTTAGGAATCCCCTTTGCACCCGCCCCAGAACGGGCTCCCCATCCTCGGCTTTGGGGGCCCCCCACTGTGGGGTGCCTGCAAGGACAACCCGAGCAGACAAGCCAGGCAGAACCAGAACTAACCAGCCTAGAAGGCTTCGAGGAGGAAAATAACGGGGTTGGAGAGGGGGAGCAGTCAGGGGGGTCCTCGGAGGGAGGGGCGGAGCCTGCTGGCCGCCCTCCCCCACCCTAGAAGGAGCAGGCTAAGAGGATGGAGCTCCCTCCTGACTGATGGGAAATAAGACCACTCCCCCCTTCCCGTCCCGTCCCCCCCCCCCCACCTTTCGGGCCTCACCCTCCCCGTTCTTGATCAGCTCAGGTCTCTCTTACCCCTAGACCTGTCCCCACGCCCCGCCTCTCTCCGCCCCCATCACAAAAGCCACGCCCCTGTGTGCCAAGAGGTGTGGTGCGGGGCCTACTGGCCCGAGTTCGCCGTCCAGTCCATCAAGACCGACGTCCACAGTCCCCTGAAGTACAGGCAAGAGCTCCCCGTGGCCCCGCGACCCTGGGACCGTGACCCTGGGCCCCGTGCCCCCTGCCGGGCAGCCTGCTCAGGCCCTCCCTCCGCCTGCAGGGTGCTGGGCTCCCTGCAGAACCTGGCTGCCTTCTCGGAAGCGTTCCACTGCTCCCGGGGCACCCCCATGCACCCACGTGTGCGATGCCGCGTCTGGTAGCCAAGGCCGAGCCACGCAGCTGCGCACAGCCTCCCGGGGCCCAGGCGCCCGGGGCTCCGACACGGCAGCCGGCAGGGACCTGCGTGCGCCCCAGAACCGCAGCAGGGAGGGCCTGTGCCCCACCTGGAGCCGACGCCCCGCCCGACACCCGGGGTGCGCAGAGCCTGGTGCCACTGGCACAGCCTCATGGACTCATTTCAAGGTCTCCAGCCCACCCCAAAGCGCACCCTCAACGTGCAGGAGCTTGGAGCTCCGGACTTGAGCTAAATAAACGCTTCAGAGAAGTCTGCTGCCTGTCTCTAGGCCAGGAGGGTGTGGGGGCAAAGGGTCCAGCTGGCTCTGCCCACCCACTGCATGGCCTTGGGCAAGACAACTGGCCAAGTGAGGGAAGGGCTCTGGGCAGGAGCTGGTGCTCCTGACAAGCCCCCCAGGGTCTTCGTGCTGGGGCCACAGCACTGACCAGCGGCCCCTACGGATGGCCTGCGGCCCTGAGGGCCCACACATCAGAGGGAGAGCTGCCAAAGGGAGGGAGCTGAGGTCCGAGTGGGGTGGAGGCGACCCCAGGACCACAGCTCGGAAGCTGGATTTGGGGTCTGTGGACCTGGACGCCCGGGGAGAGGTTCCCCCACAAAGCATGTGTCCCCTGCCCTGAGCGTTCAGATGACCCCGAGGGGCACTGGATCCAGGGGGCCGGGGTGTGCAGGGAGGCCAGCTGGAGGCCCTGTGGTCATCGGAGCCCAGACCAGGGGTACGAGACTGACTGCTACTGGAAGGGTCATCTGAAGCCGAACCCACTGCCCAGAGAGCACCCGAGGGGCTGGGGGGTTGGGCTCTGGACCTGTGAGGTTGGAAGTGCGGTTGCACCCCTTAGGGAAGATGGGGGGGGCAGCCGGAAGTACCCCGTGAGCCTAGACACCCCCCAGCCACCCCCAGCAGGACACGTGACAATTCTCACATGGGGAAGGTGCTTCGGGCAGACTAGCCCTTTCTGACCTTCCTCCCAACTCCCTGGTGGAATCCACCTCCTCCCAAAACCACTCAGAGGCACCAACAGGAGCACCCGCCCCACCCTGCCGGCTCCTTCTGAGACCCCGACTCCTGCCCTCCTTGTCCCCCGGAGCCCAACAGACCCTGCACTTCAGACCCCTGGCGCTCCTGTGCCTAACTGCTGAGCTCCTGGGGAGCTGCAGCCACCATGGCTGCCCGCTGCCCCGGGGACTCGTGAAGAAATGCTGACCGGCAGGAATGATGCCCCTGCGGCTGCCCACCCCGCAGGGTTCAGTCCCAGCCCAGGCATCCCGGGACGTTCCATCCAGCTTGCAGCGGCCCAGCCAGCAGCTGCCCCTCATCCTCTGAAGCCTGGGCTGCGCTCCACACACCTCCTCTCACTGGGGAGGCGGCCCGCCCCTCGGGCCAGCCACACCGGGTCCCCAGCAGTCTGTGCGGAAAGGAACATTCTGGACAGGCCCCGCCATGCAGGGCACAGGTCGGCTTCAGGACCACCCTACAGTCACCTGGGACACGCCCTCCCGAGCCTGCCAGCATGGGGGCTGCTCCACCTGCAGCCCTGGGGAGGGCCCTCCTGCGCCTGCTGGGCAGCCACCCTCACCCTGGACTCACTGGCCTCAGCCTATTCCCCTCTGCAAAGCGGGGTCACACTGACCTGCTGGAGTGACCTGAAGCTGCAAGGAACAGCTCAGCCCCTGACCATGCCAAGCGCTCGGCCCAGGGGAGTTAGTTCTAGGGGGTGGTCTGAGCAGGCAGTGCCCACCAAGGCCGGAGCTCCCCTGGGTGGCTTCCTGGCACAGGCTCCGCTGACATGTCCAGGACCTGCAGGAGGCACTTCAGGGGGACGCAGGCATGTGGGGACACCTGAACAAAGTGTGGCAGCACTCTGTCACCTGCAGCGATGGGGGTCGGGGGTGGACAGGGTATCCGTGTGCGGGGAGGATGGAGGCAGCCTTGTGGGCCCCGACCCTCCCTGGTTACCCAGATGACAGCTGTTCTGCTACACCCCACCCAGCGCTGCAAGGCCTTCCTGCCCACCTCAGGGTGTGGCCCTGGCACCCCATGTGACCAGGCATTGGCCCCTGAGCCTCCTCAGCTCCCAGCCCACCTTGGCGGACCACCAGTGGCTGGTCCTCAGACAGGTTCCCAGGGACGTCCACTCAGGCCTGGAGGTAGGAGAATAGGCCCAGGTCAGCCTTAGAGGGAGGCCCTCAGGAGGCTCCAGCCACCCCAATCCCACACATCAGCCCTCACAGACGATGGCAGCAGCTCAGGCACAGGCTCCCAAGGCCACAGACCAGTTCCCACAAGCAGACCCCAGCCCATCAAACCGGGGGCTCAAGGGGCACAGACAAGCCAGGCCAGCACCAGCTGGGCCCACCGAAACACCTTGCCAGCCAGGAGCAGTTGCCCGAGCCCTGGGGCAGCCAGCTAGGGGCTGACAAACAAGGTAGACAGGGCCCCAGGCTGGCTAAGCCTAGAGCTCCGACTCAACTGTTCCGCCAACCAGGAGGGGCAGCCAGCCTGGGACACAGGCACCCCATGTGGCTGGGTTGACCCCTGACTGGGGCTCTAGTGTTCAAGCCCCCTCTGCAGACTTCTAGGGGCAGGTCCTGGGTGAGAAACCAGACCCACAGACCACAACTGACAGCACTAAGAGGGGTGGGGTGGGTAGAAGGCCTGACCCACGTGTTGGGTCCACCAAAGCCTTGTCCAGGGAGAGGACAGCATGGAGAAGGGGGTCAGCAGTGGACCCTGGGCTCCCTCCCTAGGGGCTGGAAGCTCAGCTCCTGGTAGGACCCCTTGCTCTCTCAGGTAGAACTCTGGACAGCAGAGGTCTGTGTGTGCCCCAGACCCGCCCAGCACCCTGGCTCACCCCCTGCACCCAGCTGTCTGTGCACCCTAGGAGCCCAGCTCTCCCCACAGGGCAGGACATGCAGAGTAGGCCTGAGTTACATGCTGTTGCAGGAAGGGCTGAGGCCCAGAGGTGACACGAAAAAAGGGGGAGCAGGACTCGCCTGGACTCTGCCCTGGGCTCTGTGAGGGTCCCTGGGGAGGAGTCCTGGGCCTGGAGGTGGGGGCAGCTCAGCCTGGGCTCTTGTCCCAGCTACTCCTGCTGAAGTGGCACCTGGTTAGTTCAGGTTCTCATCTGAGGTGACCAAAGGTGGGGGGCGGGGTGCAGCCATCTCAGGAAAGGCTTTTAGTTCTGATTCCAGACCAGAGGCACCACTGGGACCACACTGTCTGTCCACAGTGGGAGAGACATCAGGGCAGGGGATCCGGATTGGGGCCACAGCTGCAGGGGCAGGAGAGATGAGGGGAGCTGACACAGGAGCACATCACTGCTGCCTGCTCCTGGACAGAGAGGGGCTGGCAGGAGGGACCCCCAATGCCCTGAGTGTGATAAGAGCTAAAGGGGGTTCAGGGGGGGCTCCATGAGGGGAGCACAGGCAGCTCCAGTGAAGTCTACAAACTCCTGCAGGCAGGGCCTCAGGCCACACTCCCACCAGCACATGCCACGCTGGTCCTGGAGACTTTTCAGGCTGCTGAGCTCGCGCGTGATCCTGCGACTCTCGGTGCCACCAACCCCACAGGCAGCCACGCTGCACTCAGGCTCCTGCCACCAGCCCCGAAAATCCAGGACCTGGGCCTGGGCTGGAGATCCAGCCCCGCCCCTCGCCCTGCCCCTCGGAGCTCCCTGCCAAGGCCAGCACCCCAGCCCAGCAGCCAGAGCTGGGCCCACCAGGACCACCGCCCTGCTCCCGTCCGACCCCACGACCCCACGACCCCCCAACCGCAGTCAACAGGGAGTTCAGGACACACGCCAGGGCATGCGGGGTAGGTGCAGGGGGTCGCACGCCCCGCACCCCTAAGCAGGCCACGCCCCCATCCAGCCCTGCTGGAACCCGGGTCCAGGCCCGCACCCAGCTGCCGTCCCGGCCACGCCCACACGCCCCGCCCGGCCTGGGTCGACCTGTGACCCCGCGTCCCCCCCAGACTCCCTTCCAGCCAGACACCGCCTCAGGCACTCAGACAGCTAATTTGCATGTGTCTAGCCCGTCGGCCAATGGCGCGACGGCGGGCGGAGCTCAGAGGCGGGGCCGCCGCCAGTGCACCTGGGCCCCGGCTACTGGAGGTTGTTGGCGGGTCCTCCTGGTCGGCTGGGGTCCTGGGCTCCGCACCCAGAGGAGTGGGGGTGGCGGCGGCGGGTGAAAGGGAGCCATGTGCTCCATGGTTCCACCCACCTGGCGCCCCTCCTAGGATTTAGCCTGTCCCCCAAGGTCTGGTCCGGCGGGAAAGTCCCTGCGGTCCAGCGTTTCCAAAGTTTCCCGCAGGTGACACAGGCACTGAGCCCTGGAGCCCGGACGGGCTGCAGACAGCGGGCCGCCAGCGCTGGGCCTGGCTCCCTGGGGGCTCGGGACGGAGGGCCCGGGCCTGCACCCCGCTGCAGAAGGAAGGGCACCCCCTGCCCTGTACGCGGAGGTGGAGCCCCTGATGGCACCCCAGAGCCTGCAGTGCAGAAGGGAACGCAGGCCACAGAGGTGCTGCTGCGTCCTCAGCCTGGGGTGCGGCTGGAGGTCCAGGCTCCAGAACAGTAACCCGGTTCGTCCATCCAGCAGAGCAAATGCATTCCGGGGTAGGAAGGCATGGAGAGCCCCAGAGGAAGGGCAGGCCCGGCCAGGAGGACAGCTGCAGACCCCCTTGGGGAGGAGGGTCCCGCTCCTTCCAGGTGGGTGGGCCTGGGGGTGCACCTCTCCGCAGTGCCCACTGTCCCAGGGCCAGGGCCTGGCCGGCCCTCCTCTGCCCAGCTGCTCTCCACGTGCTTCTGGGGCAGAACCGCCCAGCTCCTCACAGGGTGGGAGACACTGCGTTTCTCTGCCCGCCCCAGGGAGCGGGTGCCACCCCCCTGCTCTGTGTCAAGGGCCTGTGTCCTCAGGGCGGGCAGATCCCAGCACTGCTGGGCTCAGCTGTGTGGGTGACAACCAAGGCCACTGAGACGAAGGCCGACTCTTCCTTTCCAGGCAAGAGACGCCGTTTCTGTCGTGAGAAGTGTGCCCATTATGATGACTTTGTCGCCTTCGAGACACCACGAAAGTCAGAATGTCACTGTTCACACAACTTCACAGCAGCCCACACCCTGCGAGGGACCTTTTTATACCAACCTGACCCGAGGGTTTGACCTGGGGCACTGAGAGGTGCCCAGGGACCAGCTCCGACCCTTGGCCAGGAGCCCAGGCATGGGGGGGACGGGGATGGAGAGGGGAGACAAGGGGCAGATGGAGGGCACAGGGCGGTGGGTTGTCCAGCCCAGTGCCCCTCAGCAGCCGCGCCAACCGCTGTTGCACGTGGGTGTTGGTCAGGAATGGGCCTCTGGCAGGGAGCTGGTGCTCACCTGCAGCTCAGGACACCTGTGTGCATGGCTCTGTCTCTGCTGGGGTGACATCTCTGCTACACATTTGTGCAGAGGGTGGGGTGTGAGATTCCTAATTCTTCCCCGTGAAACCCCAGGAGCACTGACACCCGGTGACAGTGAGCACACCCAGCCACTAAGGGTGGGTTCTAAACACGGTTCTCCATAGAAACAGCCAGGGCTGGGGGAGGGATGCCTGGTCCTGGGACTAGGGAGGGTGGAGCCAGAGGCCTGGACATGCTGTTGGGCCAGGCATTCCGGAGAGGCTCGTGGGGTGAGAGAAATGTGTCTAAGAATCCAGGAGCAGCTTACAGTGAGCCCTCATGGACAGATCTGGGAGGACCTTAGCACCAGAAGGAACGGGATTAGTGGGTCAGACCCCAGTGAATAAGACAGGAAACCATGAGGCCATCGGTCATCAGTATACACGAATGCATGAATGGACAGGTGAGTGAGGGAGGGAGTGAGTGAGTGAGTGAGTGACGGAATGAATGAGGACAGTTCTTCCCAGTGCAATGCCTTTGTCGGGAAAGAAAATCAATGGAGACACGCAGATGAGCCACGGAGCGTGTCCGTGGTCTCACAGCTCTCCACACACACTCAGCCACGTGCGGCGGCGTCTGTCTCAGGGTTTCCCTGGGAGTCTGGCTGGAACTGGACATTGACTTACCCTCAAAGCATCTCCGCAAAATAGCTTTCAATGAGCAGTGAAAATATAATCGGAATGTAAGTCCAATTGGGAAATACCTTCCAATAATTACATTCATCCAATGTCCCATTCATACCTACCGTGCCCAGTCCAGCCACCGGGGGTGCCCACAGCCCATCCTGCAGCTGAGACTCAAGGAGCAGGAGCATGTGGGGAGACAAGATTTCCATGGGTGTGACCTCGGGGTGCTGGGTCAGCAAGGGGTGAGAGGAGAGCTCAGGGCATCTCAGGAGTTTGATGAGGAGGCATGTGTGGTCCCCAAAACCCACTTAGCAGGGCTGGTCCTTTGTTCTGCCTGGTGCAGGCTCAGCCCTCCAGCAGCAGGTGCCACTCGCTCCCTGGGCCCCACATTTGGTCCTCGGGAGCTTGTAACAGTCAGCAGACCCCGTGGATGCTCAGATGTCTGCATCCTGAAGACATTCGGGACCTGGTGGGTGTCTGTCTTGGAACACAGATGCTGTCTCCTCCACGGACATCGTGGTGACATCTGGCAAGATCGGAAACTCCTGCAGGGCTTGGTCGGCTGTGGTGTCCCAATCCGCCTGCTGTCGTCTCCACTGTGGAGTACATTTGGCATGAAGACACTGGGCCAGCTCCTGCCCTCAGCCCAGGATGCTCAGGGTCAGCCCGGACTCCCAGGGGAGGAGCAGTGGCCTCCCTTCCCGAGTGAGCTCACTGCACCCTAAGGACCCAGCACCAACAGGGAACTGGGACCCCACCCAGCACAGCAGCATCACCGCCAGGGTGGGACAAGCATCAGTACCTGATCACTGTGTGTCTTCTGGGGGGTTTCTTCTGCAAAACAGAGACACGTGCATCGGGGGGGAGGGACACACACTGGGGGGACCCCAGAGCTCTGCCCATCACCCTACATCTTCCCTGAGAGACGGCCCCTCAGAGGCAGCCAGACCAGTGTGGATGGCTCCTTGCCGGGCCTGCCCCAGGGAGCCAGGACAGGCGACAAGACTCAGGGCACCCCTGCCACCTGGCCAGCTGCCAAACACAGTCCCTACTCAGCCCAGTCAGACCACCGACCAGGGAGAGGGGTGAGCACCCCACAGAGGAGGGGGTGCCCCAGGATCTGGAGAGAAGGGACACTGCCCCGCTGCTCAGAGCCTGGCCCGGCTCCTCCCGGGTGAGGACACAGGACAGAGCCTGCCCCTCTCCCTGTGCCTTTCTCTGCTCCGTGCCCGCTCCCCCTGCCACTCAGGCTCCCCGGGCAGACAGAGCCCTGTGCAGGGGACAGTGGGTGAGGGGGAACCAAGGAGGGAATGAATGACGTGGGCCCCGCCCCCAGGGCTCCAGGCTCCTGTGCTTCTCTGTCCCCTGAGGGCAGAGGGGAGCTCAGGGTCCATGGTGCTGAGCAGGCACCTCTGGGCACAGGGCTCCTCAGACAGGAAGTTGCCTTTCTGGGCGCCTGATGTCACACCCTGAATTTGAGGGACAGAACTAGGGAGGGTGGTGGAATGAGAGCTGGGACCTGAGCCCTGATGGTTCCAGGGGCTGTTGCTTACCACGTGACCTTCTGATTCTGATGATTAAGTATCCCAGTGACACAGTGACGGGGATGACAAGGATGATAGTGCAGCCACACAGGATGGTAACATTGAACGAGGAGGAGCAGGTCACATCTGTGCTATTGGTCCCAGGCTTGGCTTCCATCTCCAAGAGTCCGATGCACCTGGGGGACAGGAGCGGTGGGGACCTGGGTCGCAGGCCTGGGCACCCTGGGGGCCTGATGCCCACGGGGACCCTCCAGTGTCCTGCTGCACAGCCGGGCTCACAGAGGTGAAGACTGCTGCTTGGGGCCCCCGTGCGGGGGCGGCTCTGGGGGAACGTGGTCTGTCTGACTCCATGTCCCGCAGCCACGGGAAGACAGAGGGAGAGGAGGGGGAGGCAGGACAACCAGGGGACAGGGACACTCACAGGACAGAGGGACAGTGATGGAGATGACAGAGGGTGGAGACAGAGCTGGAGTCAGGGACGGACTGTTAATTCCACAGCAGAGACAGAGGGACAGACCTGGGGAGGGGAGGAGGGTGGAGAGAGGGACAGACCTGGGGAGGAGGAGAAGGAGGGTTGATACAATGACCCCTGGGCCCCTCCCCTGTGGCAGCCACACCTGGTCACCCCAACCTCCTCCCATAGACCCTGAGCATCCAGGTCATAGCTGGAACCCGGGGACTGGCACTCAGGGTCCTGCTGCAGGGGAGGAGGGTTCTGACTTTGACAGCCTCCTTTAAGCCTCTCCCTAAGGCCTGAATCCCAGGGAAGACCCTCAGCCCTGACACCTGGGGCCACCCCAGAACACAGGGTGTGGGGTCTCTGACAAATGTACCCTGATCTGTCATGAGTTTCCCTAAGGTGACCAGTTCTGTGAGACCCATAGACTGGAGCAGGTGGGACCCACAGTCTCTCTGCTGGGGGAGGGCCCTTCTCTCCCAGGGGAGCACTGAGGACCACCCCGGGATCACCTACTTGCTCCAGGGCTCACACACCGCCTGGGTGCCCCCTGCAGAGAAGGTTCCAGGCGGGCAGTCTTCACACAGCGTGTCCTGCCTCTCGGTGCCTGAGAACGAGAGTGTCGGGCAGAGGGCTCCTCGGGCCTCCCCGCCCCTGGGTCTGTCTGCTCTGTGTCCTCACTGGGTGCTGGGCTCACCTGTCTCCTGCACCCTCTGGCCTGGTCTGCAGTCCCTGTGGGGCCTGCACTCAGCACAGTGGTCCCCGTCCACGAGGACACAGAAGTGGCCTCGGTCGCAGCCGCACACAGTGTTCCCGGTGCTGGAGCACTTCCTCCTGGTCACCAGGCCCGTGTCTGGGACCCAGAGAAGGAGTCAGACCCGCAGCAAGGACACAGGGCTGGTGGGGAGTGCCCCGTCACTGGGGGAAACCAAGCTGAGGGCGGGACAGCGCCTGCAGGCCTGGGGCTCCTGCCCGAGGTCTGGGGAGCACCCTGGGTGATGGGACCCCAGCCCAACTCTGCTCCCAGCTGGGACCCTGCAGGTGCCCCCAGGCTGCGCCAGAACATACTGCCGGGAGGTGCCCTACACACAGGAGAGTCCCAAAGGAGGTCCGAGGGAGGTGACCAGCAGCCGGCAGGGAAAGGCCAGCGGCAGGGGTGGTGGACGGGTGTCCTGCACAGAAGGCCAGGCCTCTGGGGGACACTGAGACCTGCCTGCCTGGGCCCGACAGGAAGTGAGGTCCCATCAGTAGGGACAGGCTGAGGCCAGTCCCAGCCCCATCGGCCCCTCTGAAGACGCCCTCAGACAGGTTCCCATCCTGCAAACCAGGCTGGTCAGATGGCAGCCACAGGGCAGGAGCCCCCTCAGCTGGCGGTGGGTGGGGAGCCCCCCTGAGACAGCCTCCTGCCATCTGCCCCGGCTCAGCCTGTCATACAGGGCTCCCTGGGGGATCTTTGGTTGTAGCAGGAGGCTCCCCCCACCTCCCTGAACCCCAAGCATCCTGGCCTCCACCTCGGCTCTGGCCTTCCTCCTGGGGTGCCCAGCCCAGACCACCTGCCCTGGGCAGGAAGCAGGTCTCGGGTCTAGTGCTCAGCCTGAGGAGGGTCCTCAAGGTGAAGGGCTTGGGGATCCTGGGACCCTGCACTCAGGTGAAGGAGGCCCGGCCCTGGGCACACGGGGTGGGGGTTTGCCCCAGGTTGGGGTTCCTTGAGACGGGAAAGGGTCCCTGAGCCCTGGAGGGCCCGGGTCATGGGAGGCATGACCCTGGGCACAGCCTGATGTGTTCAGAGTCCTGTGTGCTGTGATGGGGATTTGGGGCTCAGCACAGAGCAGGTTGGGCTCAGTGTTCTCACCTGGGTCACAGAGGTGGCACGGCAGACACTCCTCCAGCCCGTTGAGTTGGGCAGTGTAGGTCCCCGGGGAGCAGGGTGCACACACTGTCCCCGTGGTCTCCCCACAGGCCTCCTTCACCCGGTGTCCTGCAGCCCGGAGGTCCACACACTCAGGAAGGGTGACCTCTCGTTAGTCTGGGCAGAGGTGACACCTCCCACAGGGATCAAGGGCTCCTGAGCTGATTGTCCCGGCACAGTGAGCCAGCCTTGTGTGAAGTGAGAGGTTCTGGGAGAATGTGGGGCCTCCGGAGAAACCGATGCCCGGCCCTGAGACCCAGTCTTCTGGCCATAAATGGGGTGGCCACCCCGAGCCCCTGTCCCCTGTGCAGTGAGGTGAAGGTCTGAGGTGTGAGAGCTGCAGGGGGAGACCTTGAGCTTCTGCTCCCCCGAACTTTCTCTTCTGCACCCCAGTGGTGGGTACTGGGAACTGAGGGGCCCCAGGCCTGGGAAGGCTGTGAAGTCTGCCCCTGACTACAGCCCTGCCCCCACCCACAGCTTCCCCAGGGGTCCCCGCAGGGCTGCACCCACCTGGGCTGCACCTGGGACAGCACTTGGCCCCCACCGGGTACTCCCCGTCCCTGCAGGGGGGCCTGTCCTCGCTGAGGAGGGCTCCCAGACGGAGACACAGTAGGGCCTAAGGGGACGGGAGGGCGTTGGGTCAGAGGAGCTGCCTGGGCCTCAGCCTCACCCCCTGAGTAATGGGCACCAGCAGCTGTGTAGGGTCAGGGCCTGTGGGGACCAAGCTGGTGGCCCCAGGACAAGATTGTCCACTGACCACCCTGAAGCCTGGGGAGGCACTGCCTGGTCTGGGTCCCCAGCTCAGCCCCTCTGCTCCCCAGCTGGGGCCCAGCCCTGGAGGGCGGAGCCTGAAGGAACCGGGGCCTCGCTGCTGCCCCTGCTGGTCCCGCTCAGCCCTGGGAGCACAGGGTCAGGGCAGGGACGGCCTTCAGGGTTCTCTGGCCTGACAGGGGACACAGGCTTAGGAGGGTCCTGACAGGGGACACAGGCTTAGGAGGGTCCTGACAGGGGACACAGGCTTGGGAGGGTCCTGACAGGGGACACAGGCTTGGGAGGGTCCTGACAGGGGACACAGGCTTGGGAGGGTCCTGACAGGGGACACAGGCTTGGGAGGGTCCTGACAGGGGACACAGGCTTAGGAGGGGCCCCGGCAAACAGGGGTCATCCTCAGGGGTACCCGCGTGGGCTGACAGGGAACCACACAGCCCAGGAGCAGCGGCCTCCCGCCCAGTGCACAGATATTCGAGTTTCTCCCAGGACAGGGCTGCGGCTGTGGGTGATCAGCCCCGGTTGGGCTTCTGCCCGAAAGCACGTCCCAGCACCCTCACCCCGTGGTGGGGCTCACCTCTCCCCCTGAATGGGGTGGTGGGGGTGAGGGTACAGAAGGAGGCTTTCCTGCCGGTGCCCCCCATCCCGGTGCTCAGGGAACGGAGTTTCAGGGGCTGGGACAGCCCAAAGTGCTGGGCTTCTGGGGGACACAGTCTGGTGTGAGAGGGACAGGGACAGGGCCCAGGGACACACTGAGGAGGAGCACATTGCTGGGCACAGCAGGGGGCAGGAGTGGGGCTCTGGGGATGGGGGGGCAGAGGATGAGAATCTGAGGACTCACCAGTCTCAGGGCAGCAGCCTTGGGCGCCAGGCTCCAGGGTGGGGACCCCCAGCCTTGCAGAGGCTCCATGTCCCTCCTCTGGACCCTCAGGCCCTGCCAGCAGGACCCATGGCAGGCCCAGGACTCCATCTTTCGTCTGAATGCTGGTCCAAAAGTGCAGACAGACTGAGCTTGGGCTCAGCAGTAATTTCCCTCCAGGCCCCAGGTTCCCAGACCCACAGGCCAGGGGGGAGGGGCACGGGCTGGGCTCTCAGGACCCTGGAGTGGGGGGGACCAAGGTCTGCAGAGCAGTTCCCATCCTGTCCACCAGCCCCCCTGGGAGTCTCCAGTGGGAGTGGGTGCCCCCCAACACGCACCTGCACTTTCCCTGCTGCTCTGCACCCCAGAGAGCTGACCTGTGGCTTCTGCCCTGGAAGGAGCCTCTGATGCTCACGTGCAGTGACTGACAGCTCTGGGGGCGGAGCCCTGTGCCTGGCAGGTGTCTGTGCTTGTCCCTCAGCGGGGAGTCTGAGATTCCTTGTCTGAGTCAGAGCATTCCAGAGACCAGGTCTGGGGGGGGGCTGGGTGGTATGGGTAGAGGGGGGCACTGTGTCCCCCTTGAGGACCCAGAAGGAGGGGCTCCCCACCATGGTCACATCCACTCCCACCTGTCCCTGGAGGGGCGAGGCTGGGGACTTCTTGCCCCCATTTCACAGATGGGGCCATGGGGACTCAGAAAGAGGCCTGGCCTTGCCCAGGGTCTCCCAGGTGCACACTGTGCTCAGAACCGAACCCTAATCTTCCCGGGCAGGAGGGGCTCTGCCCTGGGGTCTTCCCAGCACCTGAGCTACCCCCAGACCTGGGCACATGTGGGCCGGTTGGGGTGACAGACCCCATCTAAGGGTCAGGCTCTGGGGCTCCAGAGAGGCAGCCCACCCACCACCTTGGTGGCCCAGATGGGGAGCGACTGGGTGAGTCAGCCTCCGCCCCTGGCTGCTCATCTCGAGTGTCCCTGGCTCAGGTGCTGGGCATGGCACCTCCAGAACTTCCCTCCTCGGCGACGTCCCAAACCAATGACATGGCCATTTTGGTGTAAACAAACCAGTCCAGACCCTGAGGGGTGTGTCTGGCTCCACAGGTCCGGCAGGTCCCTCTCAGGCCCTGACTACACCCAGGGATGTCCCCTCCTGTGGCTGATGGCTGGACGCCCAGCCCACGCTGACACAGAGCCCTTCTGATGTCTCCGGAAGCACAGGGACAAGGTGTCACACGCTGGAAGGGCTGGAGGGGGTGCCCAGCCCTGAGTGGGTGGGTGGCCTTGGCGTGGGGCCCGGGATCGGGTCTGAGGAGAAGGCGTCCACGCAGGCCTGTGGAGAATGTGAAGGACCCTGGGGCCCGGCCTGGGAGCACATGAAAGCCTGCGGTGTTCACAGGGCCCCTGACCTGCTGCCGAGGGGGGACCAGCATCCTGGGGGCCTGCCCCCTGCCACATGCCCACCCCACCCCCACACAGAGCCCCAGGGGCCAAGGGGGCCAGGTGCCCGACTCCATCCTGCGTCCTCCGGCCCAGGTGTGCGCAGCCTCCTGCAGGTCCTGGTGTCAGTGCCCAGGATGCTGCGGCCGGACAGGTCCCTGCCCGAGAACTGCCTCCTGGTGCAGAAGGACATGGCCAGGTGCTGAGGCTGGAGACGCAGACAGCAAATGTGAGGCCGGCCCACAGGTGGAGGGCGGGGAGGGGCACACCTGGCCAGATCCACCTCCCCTGGTCAATGCCTAGCCCCCCACAGGCCACAGCCCCCCAGGAAGAGCGACAAGAGGTCACTGCCCTGTACCACAGGATGAAGGGGCAGCAGCTCCAGGACAAGTTCGCCTGAAGGGGCGGCAGAGGAGGGGCTGGAGGCTCAGGTGTTTCAGGGCCTGTGGTGCTTGGACCTGGGGGGAGGTGGCCGCCCAGGGGGCGCACTCTGGCCACAGCCTCCCTGTCCCCGGCCTCTCCCATTTCATCCTCAGAAATACTTGCAGCCCTGAGCAGGGCCCTGTAACGGGTCACCCAAACAGGGACGTTTTCCCACTGGGGCAGCAGGTGTCACCTGGGCTGTCCGGATAGAGGGGCCACTCTATCTGTGAGGTGCTCGCTGTGATGACCCCAGTGTTCTGGGAGGAAATAGGCTGAGAGAGGTGGCTGACTCCACTGAGTTGGAAGACCCTCCCCCAAGTCCCGCTCTGAACCCCAGTGTGACTCTGCCCACAGTTCTTCCTGCCCCTGCCTGAGGGGTGCCCTCTGGCCGGATCCTGCCCGTTGCCCAGATGTGCGTAGGAGCTGAGCCCTGGAGGGGCCTCCTCCTGCAGAAGGAGGGCAGGAGAGTCATCGTGGCCACTGCCAGGTCAGAGGGACGAGGTTGGGACAGACCCCAGTCAGAGGTTCAACTGGCTCAATTAATCAACGTATCAAAGACGGATCATCTTTTCTTCATGGCTGGTGTCTGTGTGTTCTCCGTGAGAAATCTCATCCCCCACCCAAGGTGGCTGAGGTCTACAGTCAGCCTGGAGCTTATTCTTTCAGAGAGCAACATAGAAGTCATTTCCTTCCGTTCCCCTGTCTGGTGATCCAGCTCCTTTTACTGAAGAGAACCCCTCCCTTGGCCCCAGGGCCGGGCCTCCTTCACATGAGTGCAGGGTCTCAGGACCCCTAAACCTCTTGCCCACCCGAGGACCCTCCTCAGGCTGAGCACTGGACCCGAGGCCTGCTTCCTGCCCAGGGCAGGTGATCTGGGCTGGGCACCCAGGAGGAAGGCCAGGGCCGAGGTGGAGGCCAGGATGCTTGGGGTTCAGGGAGATGGGGGGAGCCTCCTGCTACAACCAAAGATCCCCCAGGGAGCCCTGTGTGATGGGCTGAGCCGGGGCAGATGGCAGGAGGCTGTCTCAGGGGGCTCCCCACCCACCGCCAGCTGCGGGGGCTCCTGCCCTGTGGCTGCCATCTGACCAGCCTGATTGGCAGGATGGGAACCTGTCTGAGGGCGTCTTCAGGGGGCAGCCTGGGGCTGGGCCTGGCCTCAGACTGTCCCTACTGATGGGACCTCACTTCCTGTCGGGCCCAGGCAGGCAGGCCTCAGTGTCCCCCAGAGGCCTGGCCTTCTGTGCAGGACACCCGTCCACCACCCCTGCCGCTGGCCTTTCCCTGCCGGCTGCTGGTCACCTCCCTCGGACCCCCTTTGGGACTCTCCTGTGTGTGGGGCACCTCCAGGCAGTGTGTTCTGGCGGAGCCTGGGGCACCTGCAGGGTCCCAGCTGGGAGCAGAGTTGGGTTGGGGACCCATCACCCAGGGCGCTCCCCAGACCCCAGGGAGGAGCCCCAGGCCTGCAGGCCCTGTCCCGCCCTCAGCTTGGTTTCCCCCAGTGACGGGGCACTCACCACCAGCCCTGGCGTTTTTGCTGCGGGTCTGACTCCGTCTCTGGGTCCCAGACACGGGCCTGGTGACCAGGAGGAAGTGCTCCAGCACCGGGAACACGGTGTGCGGCTGCGACCGAGGCCACTTCTGTGTCCTAGTGGACGGGGACCACTGTGCTGAGTGCTGGCCCCACAGGGACTGCAGACCAGGCCAGAGGGTGCAGGAGACAGGTGAGCCCAGCACCCAGTGAGGACACAGAGCAGACAGACCCAGGGGTGGGGAGGCCCGAGGAGCCCTCTGCCCGACACTCTCGTTCTCAGGCACCGAGCGGCAGGACACGCTGTGTGAAGACTGCCCGCCTGGAACCTTCTCTGCAGGGGGCACCCAGGCGGTGTGTGAGCCCTGGAGCAAGTAGGTGATCCCGGGGTGGTCCTCAGTGCTCCCCTGGGAGAGAAGGGCCCTCCCCCAGCACAGAGACTGTGGGCCCCACCTGCTCCAGTCTATGGGTCTCACGGAACTGGTCACCTTAGGGAAAGACTCATGACAGCTCAGAGTACATTTGTCAGAGACCCCACACCCTGTGTTCTGGGGAGTACCCAGGTGTCAGGGCGGAAGGGCTTCCCTGGGATTCTGGCCTCAGGGAGAGGCCTAAAGGAGGCTGTCAAAGTGAGGACCCCCTCCCCCTGCAGCAGGTCCCCTGAGTGCCAGTCCCCGGGTTCCAGCTCTGTCCTGGATGCTCAGGGCTATGGGAGGAGGCTGGTGACCAGGTGTGGATGCCACAGGGAAGGGTGCAGGGTTCATTGTATCCAACCTCCTCCTCCTCCCTAGGTCTGTCCCTCTGTCTGTGTCTGTGGCTTTAACAATTCATCCCTGACACCAGCTCTGTCTCCACCCTCTGTCATCTCCATCGCTGTCCCTCTGTCCTGTGAGTGTCCCTGCCCCCTGGTGTCCTGCTTCCCCCTCCTCTCCCTCTGTCTTCCCGTGGCTGCGGGACATGGAGTCAGACAGACCACGTTCACCCAGAGCCGCCCCCGCACGGGGCCCCAGGCAGCAGCCTTCACCTCTGTGAGCCCGGCTGTGCAGCGGGACACTGGAGGGTCACTGTGAGCATCAGGCCCCCAGGGTGCCCAGGCCTGTGACCCAGGTCCCCACCGCTCCTGTCCCCCAGGTGCAGCGGACTCTGGAAGCCAAGCGGGGGGACAGAGAAGCACAGGAGCCTGGAGCCCTGGGGGCGGGGCCCACGTCATTCATTCCCTCCTTGGTTCCCCTCACCCACTGTCCCCTGCACAGGGCTCTGTCTGCCCGGGGAGCCCGAGTGGCAGGGGGAGCGGGCACAGAGCAGAGAAAGGCACAGGGAGAGGGGCAGGCTCTGTCCTGTGTCCTCACCCGGGAGGGGCCGGGCCAGGCTCTGAGCAGCCAGGTAGTGTCCCGTCTCTTCAGATCCTGGGCACCCCCTCCTCTGTGGGGTGCTCACCCCTCTCCCTGGTCGATGGTTGGACTGGGCTGAGTAGGGACTGAGTTTGGCAGCTGGCCAGGTGGCAGGGGTGCCCTGAGTCTTGTCACCTGTCCTGGCTCCCTGGGGCAGGCCCGGCAAGGAGCCATCCACACTGGTCTGGCTGCCTCTGAGAGGCCCTCTCTCCAGGAAGGTGTAGGGTGAGGGGCAGAGCTCTGGGTGTGCACCGCCCCCCCCATGCACGTGTCTCTGTTTTGCAGAAGAAACCACCCAGAGGACACACAGGGATCAGGTACTGATGCTTGTCCCACCCTGGCGGTGATGCTGCTGGGCTGGGTGGGGTCCCAGTTCCCTGTGGTGCTGGGTCCTTAGGGTGCAGTGAGCTCACTCGGGACGGGAGGCCACTGCTCATCCCCTGGGAGACCAGGCTGACCCTGAGCATCCTGGGCCGAGGGCAGGAGCCGGCCCAGCGTCTTCATGCCAAATGTACCTGCAGTTGACGACAAGGCAGACAGAACCAAAACCGCAGACTTTCCCACCCCGCAGGTCTCTGGTCCTGCCAGACATCAGCCCCGGGGCCGTGGAGGAGGTGCATTAGGATCCCTGCGAGGGACCCACCCGCTGATGAATGCTTCAGGGTGCAGACCTCTGAGCCTCCACGGGGCCTGCTGACTGCTCCAGGCCCCCGAGGACCGAATGTGGGTCCCGGGGAGCCACTAGGACCTGCTCCTGGATGGCGGAGCCTGCCCTGGGCAGAAGAGATGACCCTCTACTGCTCGGGGGGTTTGGGGACCCACACATGTGACCTCCTCAAAATCCTGTGGTGCCCTGAGTCTCCCTGTCACCTCTTACTGACCCAACACACTGAGGTCACACCAACAGGACATCTAGGGAGAGGGAGAGAGAGATAGAAACATGGATGAGAGCGAACATTAATTGGCCGCCTCCTGCATGCCCCCCACTGGGGATCGGGCCCACCACCCGGGCATGTGTCCAGACCAAGAATTGAACGGTGACCTCCCGGTGCAGGGTCAACGCTTGACCACTGAGCCTCACCGGCCGGGCCTGCTCATTTCCACTGTGTTTGTGACAAGTAACTAATAAACATTCCTCAGACTGGCAAATACATTCACATTTTCTAGAGACATTTCTCAAACAAATATTCATGGACCAAACTAAATTCGTCCTCTACCTTCTGTAATCAGAAGCCAAGGTTAGGGAAACACAGATTAACTGACATTTTAGTGTCCTGTTATTGTAAAAAGACCTAGATATTTAACATTGTATTCAATTAACACAGACAGCCTCCAAGATGCAGTTACCATGACTTTGGGAAGCTACGTTTGGATGTATATAATTATTACTGAAAAGCTTTCTCAAAAACCCTTCATTTTAGTTACCTCCATTTTATTATGTCTTACAAACAGTCCGTCATCACCCAAGCCATTTTCTTGACACATTTTGTAACATAAATTCCTGCAGATCCAGGCAAACGGACCTGTATTTTGTGTTAGTAACGTTAAAAGGTGTCAACTCAGCTTCCATGCCCACAGGGCTCTGGGGGACCACTGTCCCTGGGGTGCTCAGTGAGCTGTGGCACTGCGGTGACCTCGGCCTAGGCAGGGGCTGCAGGGGGCGGGGGGGGGCAAGCAGCCCAGCCTTGGCCAGGGCCTCAGCAGCTGGAACGTAAGGGGCCTTTCCTGTCCCTTCACCTGGGCAGCCCTGCGGCTCCGCAGCCTCCAGGGGCTGGCGGGATGGACGCCCCACGCTTGCCGGGCGCCCAGAGCCACCTCCAGCGGGGGTCCAGGCCGTGTGCAGCCGGTTCCATCCGTCTTTCCCTCTCGGGGAGAGTGAGACTCGCCCTCTTCCAGCCATCAGTGTAGATCCTTCTGAGCAGAAGCCTCAGGACTAACAGCCTGAAGTCTGGCAGGTGGGCAGAGACCCCGCCCCGTGTGCAAACAGACACCAACCACATCTAAGGGGCCGAGAGCTCGCGGGGAAGGACGGCACCGGCCCAGATCCTCCCTCAGCCCCCGCCCGGAAAATGACCCTCGCAGGGTCTGAGGGCAGGGGGTGCGGAGGGCGGGACGGTTCCCGTGTTCAGCAGACACGGAGAGCAGACCCAGTCCCCCGCAGATGGGAGGCAGCAGGGGACAGAGGGACAGGAACCGAGAGCGCCCACAGACAGCCCCAGCTCTCAGGCCTGGTCTTCATCAGAGAGGCGCCTGGCGGCCCTGAGCTGAGCAGCCAGCAGGGATGTCCCGGGGCAACACTCTGCACCGCTGCTGGGGGGTCCTGCCACCCCTGCCCGGGCTCACTCACCACAGGGCTGGGCCCCCAGCCAGGAGGGATATGCTCCCACCTTCAAACCTGCTGAGCAAAGTGACAGGCAAAGCCACACGAGACAAAAACAAGGCCACCATAACATACAATATGTACCAGCGCACCACAGACAGCGACAGATCGGCGGGCCGACAGGTGCCAGGCAGGGTGCCAGGCAGAGGGCTCTGCACCACGCAGGGCAGTGCTCAGAGACCAGGCAGCGACCGTGAGGGTCCCTTCCACCCAGGAGCTGGCCAGGCTCCCACCCCCTGGTGACAGTTACAGGTGCAGGGCCACAGGGCACCACATTCACCTTGAGGGACGTGCCCAGCTGTGCTGAACCAGAGGCAGGGCTCCCGCAGCAGATAATGACAGTCCTCTCCTTTTGGTCCCGGGAGCCCCCAGTCCCAGGCAGCCACGGGGTCCCCGGTACTCACCCCAAGGGGTCCCGCCTGCGGTGCTGCCAGAACCACCTAACTGAAACCAGACAACCACTGGATCTGACTGCCTGGCACTACGTGAGCCAGTTAAGGAGGTACAGGGTGACTCCTAAAGGAGCCTTTATTCCTGGGTTACCAGCAGTGTGGGTGCAGTGAGTCACCCGGACATCTGCTCCCCCTCACTTTTTTTTTTATCCCTCACCCGAGGACATTTTTCCATTTATCTTGATAGATGCACCTACTTTAGAAGATTAGAGAAACAATGAGTACCTGAGGAAATGCAGTTGGGAGAAAAGGAAATAAATGGGGAAAATGGTTTCAGGCAAAGGGAGGAGTGTGGGCTGGGGTTGCAGGGCTGGTCCCCAGTGGGTCACTGTCCCTGATTCCACAGGGTCAGGCTCTCAGAGCAGGAGAATGGACAGCGGTCCTGAGGTCAGCTCCCAGCAGGTCAGAGGGGCTGGTCTTCAATCAGAGCAAAGCACCCACCACGAACGTTCAAAGGATGATCCCGATTTTCTGACTATGCCTAGTGCCCACTGTGACTAGCTGTCTTACTCTTCTAACATTTCCTGTTGATTCTGATGTCCATTCCTGCCCCTTTCATTATTATTCACAAGTTCAGTTATTGCTTAGAGTCCTGTGAGTCTCATGCAGACAAGGATGCGACCTGCCTAGAAACCTGTACTTCACGGTAAGGCGAGTCCGCTCCATGGACCTGTCCTAAGGTGTAGCGTCTCTGCAAAGGCTTCGGGGTGAACAGTGACCGTGTCTGAGGACAGAACCTAAGTGTGATGCTGACACATTTGACTGCAAGGCCGTGGATAAACACCATTGATTCCATGGGCGGTAACGTTCCGAGACAACACTTTCCTGGTAAATAACAATTCCTGTAAAATGACATGGAGGACCTCCGTCCTCAGGCTCACCTGAACCCCAGGAGATGGTGACTAGGACCATCTGCTTCTGCCACAACCTTAAATAGCTAAAGACTGACCTCATTGTTAGCTCTTAACTTCCACATTACTGCCCTAAACCTCTCATTCCAAGAAACCAAAACCCATCACTCCAGTCAGGAGCAACGGAATGATGGAACCACCCTAACCCACCCCGAACTGCAAATGGTCGCTCCATATGAAAACAAGTTTCAGGAGACCCCAGCCCCCGGCCAATCAAGAACTTGGGAAACCCCACTCCCCGACCAATCAAAGATGACCACGTCTCCTGGGCTAAACGACCTCCCCCCCAGGCCTGAGTTTAAAAATCCCTAGGCTGTACACGCTGGTTGCTACTCTCTCCTCAGAGGTAGTCTAGCAGGCTGATTCCCAATAAACCTGCACTTCTGAAGACCCTACACCGCCTCGTTCCACCTCCTTCTTATACTCATCATGGTGGGGCCCCCTTGGCTGCTTCCCCGGGACACTCCCTGCAGATCAGAAGCAGGACTGAGGAAGCCCCTGTTTGAACTCGCCCACAGGGAGACATGCAGAGAGTTGTACGGGGCCTGTTGACTCTTCTCACTGTGGCTGGTGGCTGAGTCCCAGGCGATGTTCACACCGAGAGCCCAGGAGGGCGACGCCTTCCTCCAGGGCTCCCATGAGCACTGCTAAGTGCTCATCTTTCTAATTTTCTTACCCCAGCGCTTCGTTAAAGCTCATACTGTTGAGATTTAGAGCAGGGAGAAACTTGTCACCTATAGTGTTACTCTATGTGAGTTTGTTTCCTTCCATGTCACCCCTCCACAGGTTACATGCTGGCTCCTCTCATTTGTCCGTCAGTTTCCGGGCAGCATCATCTGTTAGTTGCAGGTGTCCTGCACCGGGTTGGACGACCCTGTCCTTGCCAAGCGCACCCCGAGAGTCCCGGGCCCCACGCAGAGTGTCCCGGGGTGGCGGACTCTGCTCCCGGGCTGCCACCCACTAGTCATGGCCACAGTGCACGTCCTGTGGGTGGTGCTGATAACCCGACCGGAAGTAGAGTTTTGGGCCCACGTACTGGCCTCATCTTGTCTCTGCGTAATACACGCTCTTAGAGATCTCGTCTTGAAGTTCGTACTAATCTTTACAATACTTCCAAGGGTTTGGAATTGCCGGGGCGAGGGGAGTCAACATTCACGTGTGAGTCGGATTTAGCTCCCTCCCTACTGGGGGGCGCTCCCAGTCTCCCCGTGGTCGGCAGGAGACTCCACCTGGACCACAGTGTTCAAAACGGAAAGACGGCCTGTGAGCGTGGGAGTCTGACACGGTGATGTCACGAGACACGACCTCTGCCCAGGCCCCTCACGCATTCCTCATCCGTCCTCGCCACTGGTGTCGCCTCATTTCCCTTTTCCAGTCCCCTGGGGCCATCGTGAAGCTGTCACTGGGTCCTAAGAGCTTGTGTATGACTAGAGGCCAACCATGTCTCAGGTTTAAACATAAGCACGTTCTGTTTAAAAAAATGCATAGAGAATAACATAATGTGTGTGTATTCATATTGTGTGTGTATGTGAGTGTGTATATGTATGTGTGTGTGTATATGTATACACATATTTTTAGATTAGAACACAACTTCCATGTACACATAGGGAACCGATAATACTCGAGAAGGAACGACGCTGCCCTGGCCATCGGGACCGTGCACTGAGCACCGGAACCGCTCCGACCCGCCCACGTGTGGCCACAGCACCCGCAGGACCGCTGCCGGCCGCCCTCACAGGAGCCCTCACCTTTGTCCTGTCCGAGCCCCTCACAGGACACCTGCTGCCCTGGCTCCTGGTGTGACCTTGGCGTTGAATCTGCACGTCCTCCCCAGGGTGGACTGCATGCGTAGAGCGTCCATTTAAGCATATACACACACATAACTGAACAGTTATTATTGTTAGTTTACTTGCAAACCATCCCCTGAAATTTCAAGCATAGTAAAGAGGTCTACTTCGTCTGAAAACTTTTTTTTTTTATAAGGCGAGAGAGTAAATCCGTGAGGTGTTCCAGGGCCCACTGGAATAACTCAAAGTCATCTCTCGGTTAGAAAGACTCTTAAAATTTAAACTTGAGAAGGTTGTCCAACATACTTAACCAAGGTATCATATTATAAACTTTTTCTAAATTTGGGCAAAACAAAACATATTTCACGATAATAACTCTGAAAGACAAAATCAAACGTAAACCAGTTTTAGTATTAAATATTATGTCCAGCCCAGCCGGTGTGGCTCAGTGGACTGAGCATCGTCCCATGGACTGAGAGGTCCGGGTTCAATTCCCAGTTAGGGCACAAGTCCGAATTGTGGGCTCAATCCCCAGTAGGGAGCGTGCATGAGGCAGCTGATGGATGTTTCTCACATTGATGTTTCTTGCTCTCTAAAAAAATCAATTAAAACATATTTACATAAAACAATATTTTGTCCAGACCACAGGATCCTGCTTAACCTACATAAGTAATTAATCTTTTTAGGCCAATAAAATATCACCCTTCAGTAATGTCATCAGGACGAGGAAAACACACTACATATAATACACAGACATACACATAGAGACCATACACATGGCCCGGCCAGTGTGGCTCAGTGGTTGAGCATCAACCGATGCACCAAGAGGTTGCTGGTTAGATTCCCAATCAGGGCACATGCCCAGGTTGTGAGCCAAATCCCCAGTGTGGGGCATGCAGGAGGCAGCCAATCAATGTTTTCTCTCATGATGTTTCTATCTCTCTCTTCCTCTTTCCAAAAATCAATAAAGAAAAAACAACAACAGTTTCCAAGAGCCTGTGTTGGTGTGTCCCAAGGATCTGCTCACCCCTGAGTACGGGGGCAGGGCCTCAGCTCCAGGTGGGGCACAGAGCCCCTTGCCTGGTGAGGTTTTGTCAGGGGAAGCGAGCTCGTTCCTGCTGCCTACACTGTCTGAGAGACCATGGGAGGCCTCTGACCTGGTGTGGGCCTACATAGTGCTGGGTGGCTTGGCCTTGGTGACCAGTTGCAATATCGCACCTGTGGGTGCATGGGGGTGCCCTGGACACACTGGAATATGTCCAGGAAGGTGGCCAGGTTCTGCATCGAGACCAGCACCCAGTGGGTAGATGGAGGGTCCTGAGACTGTCAGCTGCGTGGGGGACGCGGGGGCAGAGGACCTACAAGGCAGGGGAGTGGGGTAGCTCTGCATGGTCCCGTGGGCAGGAGAGAGGACATTCAGTAGAAGTGAGTGGTATTTGCTCAGGGAGGGACATTGGTTATGGGTCATTGGCCAGCAGGTTCTACCCCAAACAGGGAGGACAGGATCATAGAGAAAACCCCCAGATACAGCCTGTCTGTCCTGGAGGCTTGAGATGCCTCAAGGAGGGTGGGGTTCACATCTCTAATGTGAGGCTCCATTGGCCATTCACATTTTCCCCCCATTGTCCCCATGCCTCAGAGTCAATGCTCTGGGGGCTTTCTCCTGAGAGGAGGGGCTGTTGGGGAGGGGACTGAGCAGGGATAAAGATGCAGAGGCGTCCTTGGGACCTTCCCTGGGCTTCACCTGGCTGAGAGACATCGATGATTCACTGTGTAAATGTTCCACACATGTTTTATCCACTCATCTACTGATGGACCCTGGGGCTGTTTCCAGATCTCAGCTATTGTAAACAGCGCTGCTAGGAACACAGGGGTGCATATATTCTTCCTGATTGGTGTATTCAGGCTTCTTAGTGTATATTCCTAGAAGTGGGATCACTGGGTCAAATGGCAGTTCCATTTATACATTTTTGAGGTAACACCATATTGTTTTCCGTAGTGGCTGCACCAGTCTGCATTCCCACCAGCAGTGTACTAGAGTCCCCTTTTCTCCACACCCTCGCCAGCTCTTGTTGTTTGGTGATTTATTGATGGCAGCCATTCTGGCAGATGTGTGGTGATACCTCATAGTCCTTTTAATTTGCATCTCTGATGAGTAGTGATGTTGAGCATTTTTTCATATGTCTCTTGGTCATCTGCATGTCCTTTCGGAGAGGTGAGTATTTAGGTCCTCTGCCCATTTTTAAATTTTTTTTTTTTTTGTCTTCCTCTTGTTGAGTAGTATGAGTATTCTATATTCTGGAAATTATCCCCTATCAGACATGCCATTGGAAAATATGTTCTCCCAAAAGTGGGATCTTTTTTCATTTTAATTCTGTTTTCTTGGGCTGTGCAGAAGCTTTTTAGTTTGGGGTAGTCCCATTTATTCATTCATTTATTTATTTATTCATTTATTCTGTTTCTCTTACCCTAGCCATTGTATCAGTGAAAATTCTGCTGTGTGTGATGTCTGAGGTTTTGTTGCCTAAATTTTTGTCTAGGATTTTTATGTTTTTATGACTTACATTTAAGTCTTTTATCCATTTAGAATTTATTCTTGTGTATGATGTAACTTGGTGGTCTAGGTTCTTTTTTTTTTTTTTTTTTATGTACCTGCCCAGTTTATCAAACCATTTTTAAACAGACTGTCTTTACTTCATTATATGCTCTTGCCTCCTTTGTCAAATATTAATAAAACATAATGTCTTGTGTTGAGTTTTGGGTTCTTTGTTCTGTTCCATTGATCTATATGCCTGTTCTTGTGCCAGTGCCAGGCTGTTTTGATTACCGTGGCTTTGTAGTATAACCTGCTATCCGGTATTGTGATCTCTCCTACTTTGTTCTTCTTTCTCAAGATTGCTGCCATTATTCAGGGTCTGTTATGGTTTCATATAAACTTTTGGGGTATTTGTCTAGTTCTGTGAAATATGTCGTTGGAATGTTAATAGGGATTGGGAAGTTTCTGTGGATTGCTTTGGGTAGTATGTGTTATAACGTGCCAACGAGATCATCAGAGACGCACAGGTGAATTGTAAATGAGAGGAGCTCTCTATTCACCAGCGGGCTGCAGGGAGCATAGTCTCTGCAATTCAACAGCCACCAGCATTCTTACTGTCCCGCTTGTAAAGACCAAAGCCACATCCTCTTAACACTTCCTTGGCGTCATTAAGGGGGAAACTGATGCAGATGGGGCATGAGGAGCTGTTACAAAGGTCAGGGCAATCGTTAATCACAGTAAGTTTTTTGTCTATTTTTGGGTTTTTAAGGCTGTTACTAATCTCTTTATCTTCATGGTTCTGGTTTCTTCAGGTCGTTGTGTTTTGATGAGTCAGAATGTGTATGTTTATCAATTGCTGGTCAGAATGGAGTTACTTAAATAGTCTACTTCATTCCCCACTGGATTTACATCAAATCGTTGACTCTCTTTCCTCCTGTGAGACAGGGATATATTGTCCCTTGACTACATCCTAGACTGTTATTCTACCGCCAGGGACAAGCTCTCCCTCTCTCACTCAGTGTCCTATTTTTTTCCCTTCTTGACTATTCCTCCAATGTCCTGTCTTCCTGTAATATGTATGTCCCTTTGTTAAAATATCCTTTTTTATCTTTTCACTTAGCCTATTCCCTGCTCTTTGCTTCTTCCCTCTCCACTATCTTTTTTCAACTGCACAGACACTCTACGACTTACACAATCCTTCTTCAACTTCCCTAGTCCCTTCCCTGACATGACCCTGAGAGCTTGCTCAATCCACCTGCTGTCTGTGCGTCACCCAGCTTTTCTTCTCCTCCTTCCCACTCAGACCTACACACATCTGCTTATCCCTCCACCTTCTCTCTTTCCCTGCGACCTTACTGGACACCACCTGCCTCTTCCTCACCCCCAAGTCTATGAGCCCTGTTGCCATAGACTCCTATTCCTTGGAACCCTTACTAATTTTTTATTGTCTCCTTGGTATATGGGGATACCATCCTTAAATAGGGAACATAGATCTATGGTGAACTGCACCTCTTCCTGTTCCCCTGCTGTCACCGTGGCAAGGACTTCCCTGTGATTCCATTCCTACCTTCCCAATCCCATTTATACAGAGTAAAGCAATGTCAAGATTCTGATACTCATGAGAGTGTTATTTTTAAGGGGTTTGGAGAGGCCTGGACGGTCTATTTTTTGTGTCCACCTTCAGCCGGGAATGGTGCCGCCAGGTCAGCATGCTGTTGACCTTGACAGCCATTGGTGTAGTCAGGATGACAGTGTATGGTCCCTTCCAGGTCAGCGTTAGTCCCTGGGTAGTGAACTTCTTTACCCCCACCAAGTCCCCAGGCTGGAAGAGGTGCACAGGGTCCAAGTTGGGGACAGGCAGGGTGTCACGGACGTGTTTATGGATGTCCTTCTGGGTGCACTGCAGGGCCTGCAAGAACTTGCACCCCTTAATACCTCTCTGAGCTTAGGAAAAATGGGAGGAGGTCTCCCATACATACATTCATAAGGTGAGAATCCTCCCTCTATGGGGTACACCTTGCCCTTAAGAAGGCCAGGGGGAGCAGCGTGGTCCAGTTTCCACCAGTTTCTAAAGTAAATTTGGTAGCAATTTTTTAACTACATCGGTGACTGCCTCTTTTGGTAGGTAGGGTAAGCCTCAACCTACCCAGAGGAGGTGTCTAAGTAAACCAGGAGGTATGTATATCCTGATGCTGGGGGCTTAACTTCTGTAAAATCTATTTCCCAATGTTCCCATCGAGAGGCTCCTTGAGCCCGAATTCTCAGGGGAGCTTTTCTACCCTGCTTAGCATTGACCTGGGCACAGAGAGTGCACCTTGACACAGTGCTCTCCACCATAGTGTAAATTGGGTATGTAGCACCTGCCTCTCAGGAGTTCAGTAAGCTTGGTGTAACCTAAGTGGATAGTCTGGTGCAGCTGGTTGACTAAAGTTCAACCTAGAGCCTCTGGGACCAGCAACCTCTCATCAGGCAGTGTACACCACCGTTTGGTTCTTGGGTGCTTGCTTCTGTTCAGCCAAGTCATTTTCTGACCAAGTGTATCTGCAGAGACCCCACTGATTTTAGGGCTGCCTCTCGAGCTTCCTGATCTGCAGCAGGACTTCCCCGAGCCTCTGTGGAGTTCCCTTTTCGATGTCCTTCCCAGCCGAGGTTAATAATCCTCCTTGTTGGTAGATGGCGCTATGCACGTGCACTGTGGCAAAGGAATAACTGCTGTCAGTGTGGATGGTACTGACCCTCCCTTGCCTTATTGGAGAGCCTGGATTAGGGCAACTGGTTCTGCTCTTTGGGCAGAAGTTCCCCTAATCAAGGTCAGTGACCAGATGACACGATCCAGAGTTATTATTGCGTTCCCCGCATAACTGATTTCTTTCTGGATATAGCTACCTGCATCCTAGAATAATGCCTCATCTTATGGTGGCCGTGGGACATCCTTGAGGTCGGGGCGGGCTGTCTGCACTATGTTGATTACCTCCAGGCAGTCCTGTAGAGGTTCCTTGGGGTCGTCATCTGGAGGCAGGCTGGCAGGGTTGATGGCCAACATCTTGTGGAGCTTGCTGTGGGGCTGGGCTGGATGGCAGTGACCAGCAGGTGATCAATCACTGGAGGAGATCACATCTGAGTACGGGGTATGGGCATTGCTGCACGACCAGAAACAAATAAGTCACAGTATTTTCCCCAAAGTCTATAGTTTTGTTTGAAGTCCAGAGGTAAGGGGGCCGACTCTCCGGTGCCTTCTTGCCTGGATGTATTTGGAGGGTAGGGGTCCTATTGGCTGGTCAGGACTGAGTAGTCGGCACCAGTGTGTATTAGGAACCTGACCAGTTTCTCCCTACTCGGGTTGTTACCCTGGACTCCGGGGGGCTCAGCTGGAAGAAGCCTTGGCCCCGTCATTCTTCTAAATCAGGATGACTTTGTGCTTTGTTCCTCTGCCCACTTTTATCAACCTTTCTCTCTCAACGCTCTGATGCAGCTACACCTCACCTTTCCTTCTCTTGTTCTGACCTTCGGCTCCTGCGCCCTCTGGTTGAGTGCCTGAGTGCCCGCCCGCCACCTGCCCTGCCCCCCCCATCACCACATGCCTGGTCACTGGACGCCCTTTGCAGCCTCCCCAGGGTGCATGTGAGGCTGGAGGTCCGGTGGAGGTGGAGTCAGGCTCCTGGAGGCTATATTGCTGGCGGCCTTGGTGGGGCCACCCCCCTGCTTGGTGCCCTGCCCCTGGTGCTTGCTCACTGAGGGAGGTTCACCTTCTCTGAGTGTGGGGAAGGATGGGGTTCCTGTCCTCAGGTATCTCTTGGGGCCCAGATTCTGGGCCCACTACCAGTATTAGACTAACTGTGACAACGTTGAGGGAGACACAGTACGGAGGCGGATGAAGACAACAACAAGGAAGGACACACGAGACAGAAACATTCGCTGTGTCCGCCTGGCCGCTCCCCTCGCAGAGCACACATAAGGACTCACACAGGCTCTGTGACAGGCATTGTGAAGCATGGTCATTCACATACACAATCACACCGTTCTAACTTCCATCCAGAAATTGCCTATCCTGAGCGGCGTCTATGCAGCTTGGGAGGTGATCAGACTCCCCTTCCACCCCCGAGGCAGGCTGTGTGAGGAGAACCAGAGGTTCCTGGCTCTGGGGAGAGAGCTGGGAAGGAGGCCATCGGGATCCCTGTGAGGAGTCATTTCCCCAGGCTACAGAAACCATTTCTCTAGGGCAGACTTTTCTCATCAAAGTGGCTTGAGCATGGGGTGTGGTCCCTGACAAACACCCCTTTGAATCCCCACCCCCACTGGCTGTGAAGAGTTAGCAGCTACTACAGAAGCACAGCCTGAGGCTCACCAGCTGTCAGAGACTCCCAGTGGGTCAGGAGGCAGAGACTTGTCTCTGTGAGATGTGAGCCTTGGGCCTGGCTCATGGTTGTGGGGTTTCCTGTCTTTGTGGACCAAGCTATGAAGGGATCCTGGGCCCCTGTGCTGAGCCATTAGACCATGCTGCAGGAACCGCTTTCTTCAGGCAGAGTTTTAGTCTTCAAGTGGTTTTTGGCAGAAGGAAGCAATTGCCTCACCTGCTGGAAATCCTCTTACTCTGCCTACCTGAGGGTGGGGGAGTTTTTACATCCCACTGAGGACTGAACCCTGAGGCTGATTAAGTGACTGAGACTAAGAGTCAGCTTGTAAGCAGAAGTAGATTTGAATCTTTGCCTGCCTATGACTCTACCTGCCTAGGGGTAGGGGGTGGGGGGATTAACATTTCACTGATGACTGCACTCTGAGGCTGATTAAGTGACTGAGACTAAGAGTCAGCTTGCAGGCAGAAGCAGATCTCTGGGACATTTGAATCTTTGTCTGCCTATGACTCTACCCAAAAGAGTAAGACCAGACATTGGTGTTCAGCTTGATTTCTTCCATACACATCCACACCCAGCAGAGGGAGCCACAACCTGCAGAACATCCATATCCACAGGAAGACTCTGCTGGCTCCAAACTCTGCTGAGACTGTGAATATGGTGAAACAAAGAAACAAGTCCCAAAGGAAAGAACAAGAGAATTCTGCAAGAGAAGGGCTATGAAATGGAGTTAAGCAAGTTATCATATATAGAGTTCAGAGTAATGATTAAACAGATGCTCAACAGCATGAGAAAATATATAGAAACAATGAAAAACGACCCATCGGAATGAAGAATGACAGCAGAAATAAAGAATACGCTGGAAGGGCCGTAGAGAGTGGTGTGAGTCAGCGGCTTCCACCTTAGATCATGGTGCATGGGAGCTGGACCCCAGGGCTTCCCTTATTGACAGGACCATCAGGGTGAGAAAAGACACAGAAGCTAGGAAAGTCGTTTCACCCTGGGGACTCCTAAATGTATCTGTCGCTAGAATGACATATACTGAAATGATTGAAAGATTATAATGTGACATATTGGCCCCTCTGGTTTACTGAGCTTGCCCTTGTGTCTGTCTTCAGCCTTAATGCCTTATTTGATTTTTGGAGATTTTTCAAGTACACTGTGAAGCCATCAAGTCTGGTTGTTAACCATGGACAGCAAACACTAATAGGGTTAAAAACAGCTATTGTACAGACTACTCCTCACCGTGATCTGGCAGCCACCCAAATTTCTCCCTCTTCACCTTCTTCAATTCAGAGTCAGAGTGTGTTGGGTTATAGCCCATCTCGTTCACCCAGAACCAACCCCACGTTCACCTCCAGCTGTGTGACTGGATACAGCCCTCAGCTGCAAGGTCTGTCATCAGGTGGCAGTGACCCACTCACCCATCAGTGGTTATAATAAGTTGGAAAGCTATAATCCCTCTCCTTCTCCTTACCTTACTATGGTTGGACCAGCGGAGAGCAGTGGATGGAGATCACGCGGTCCTGCTTCACCCACTGTCTGTAACTCCCTTACTGACAAACAAGACTACATGACAGACCTACGCACTTTGGACACTTTGCTTAGAAGTGAAGAAACAGCATAGAGTAAAGCTGGGGAGCCCAGATTGTACCTCGCCTTCCAGCCGTCCACCTTCGGGAACTACAATCCTTCTATGGGGAACTCTCAGTATCAGCTTGTTTATAGATCCCAGGGTCCGTGTGGAGCAAACATGACTCCGATCTCAGTTCTGAACAAGCTGCAATGGAGGTTTGGGCAAGAGTGACGATGAATAGACAACTTCTTGATATGGATTCATGGACAGCTAAGTGCAGAAATTGGATCAATGAGACGATATTAGTGTCCCTTGTACAGGAGATTGAGTCTGTCAGCACACAGATGAGATCATGGGTTGTGTAGAGCAGCACAGAGGAGAGGCTAATATTACCAGCTCGAAACAAGCTGCTCTGGTCCAAGCTCCTCTCAATCCAACTCTGAATACAATCGTGCAGTATCCAGATCTTACACCAAACCAGGAATACTCGTTCGAAAGGATCCAAGAACTCTCTCAAGGAGGCTGTATTAGTTCCTGCTGATGGAATAGAGATGGAGACTTCACAGGACGCAAGTGGGATGCAGACCTGCCCGCCGATTCTGCTAACATGCATGTGTGTCGCACCTACCTTGATTCCAGATCACCTCCACATTCTCCATACCCTGCCCGAAACACATTTACTTCTCAGCTCCTTGTTCAGACACCAAATAAACCAGATGTGACCCATCAGAATGTTTCTTGCATTAATCAGAGTGCTGTCAACCCTCCTCGTCATGAGCTAATGTACCTGCGTCATGTCTGCAGTCTTGTCTCTGCCCAAAGGGCAGCGATAGTAGGTTTCATTCATTGTTAATGCTGCTCCACATCCTAATGACCAGAGTCGGGAATGCTGGGGAGACTTCATCTTGGTCTATCCCGTGTGAATATTTTGGGGATTTTTGGCGAGTGGTGGGATCATGTGATTCCAAACACTTGGGCTTTTATTTTATTTTTATTTTTTTTATCCTCACCCGAGGATATTTTTCCTTTATTTTTTTTTGTACAGACAGAGTGGGAGGCAGAGAGAGGAAGGGAGAGAGAGAGAGAAACATCGACGTGAAGGGACACATCGAGTGGCTGCCATCCGCACGACCAACCAGGGCCGGGGACAAACTGCAACCGAAGTACGTGCCCTTAGCGGGAACCGAACCCGGGTCTCTCCGGACCGCAGGCAGACGCTCTAACCGCTGAGCCAAACTGGCCAGGGCTAAACACTTGAGCTTTTATTTGACTGAATCAGAAATTGAATCTACGCATCTCTGCATCACCACCTCTTTTGTTTATGACATGTGTGTATGTTACAGATTCAGTCGCTTACAAAACTGCAATCCTTCTGAATTTTTGTTGACCTAAAACAGTGCAATCCCCCATTAGTTAAATAAATGTGAGTCTTTTCCATTGTAATTTCTAAGTACAAGTCACCTACTGAATCTTCCACACAAAAGTTGGTTTTTCAATTACCTTATTTAGTATAAATACTTAAAAAGAAATGAGGAAATTGTTAACTTCTTTTTTGCTCTCCCTCTCTCTTTCCCCAGTGTTTTTTGCAAATCAGCCCAAGGCCCACATTTTAAAAACGAGATCAACTTCTAAGTAATGTATTAGTTAGTTCATGTGCATTTAACAAATATCACTGGAAGAAGTTTGACAGTATTGTGTTTGAAAAGTCTACTCTTGGATTAAATTTGGCTGATAGACGTAAACTATTTGGGGCTTAGTTAAGAAGCTGAGGACATCAAGAAAAATACTGCTTTGGCATTTGTTTTTATTTTCATCTTCACCTGAGAATATGTTTTGTGTGTGTGTGTATTTTTTCGTTATTGATTTTACAGAGACAGGAATTGAGAGGGAGAGAGAGAGAGAAAAATCAATGAGAGATAACATCGACTGGCCGCCTCCTGCATGCCCCCACTGGGGATCGGGCCCACAACCTGGGCATGTACCCTGACTGGGAATCGAACCAGTTACCTCTTGGTGCATGGATCAGTGCTCAACCAGTGAGCCACACTGGCCAGACACTAAAACAGTGCAATCCCCCATTAGTTAAATAAATATGAGTTCTTTTTCATTGTAATTTCTAAGTACAAGTCACCTACTGAATCTTCCACACAAAAGTTGGTTTTTCAATTACCTTATTTAGTATAAATACTTAAAAAGAAAGGAGGAAATTGTTAACTTCTTTTTTGCTCTCCCTCTCTTTCCCCAGAGTTTGGCAAATCAGCCCAAGGCCCACATTTTAAAAATGAGATCAACTTCTAAGTAATGTATTAGTTAGTTCATGTGCATTTAACAATTTTTTTAAATCCTAACCCAAGGACATTTTTGCATTCATCTTCAGATAGAGTGGGAGGGAGAGAGGAAGGAAGAGAGAGAGAAACATCAATGTGAGAAAGACACATCGACTGATCGCCACCTACATGGCCCCAACCAGGGTCGGGGACAAACTGCAACCGAGGTATGTGCCCTTAGCAGGAACCAAACCCAGGTCTCTATGGTCTGCAGGCCAATGCTCTAACTGTTGAGCCAAATGGGCCAGTACACAACACTGTTTATTAAAAGTTGATTTTAGAGAGACAGAGAGAGGAGAGAGAGACAAATATCAATGTGAGAGAGAAACGTCCATTTGTTACCTCCCGTATGCACCTAGACCAGACCTGGTATTGAACCTGCAAATCAGGAATATGCCTTGACCAGAAGTCAAGCTGTCCATCTTTTGGTGCACAGGATGACACTCCAACCAGCTGAGACACTCAGGCCAGGGCTGCTTTGGTTTTAATAACTCGAGTCAAAATTTTTCTAAGACGCCTATCTCTATGTCCTCCATTTTACAATTTTAATTCCAGCCCTGGCCAGCTTGACTGAGCGGTTAGAGCATCAGCCCATGGATGGGGGAGTCCCAGGTTCGATTCCCACTAAGGGCCTGTGCCTTGGTTGCAGTTTGTCTCTGGTCCCGGTTGGGGTCATGTGGATGGTGACTACTTGGTGTGTCTCTCTCATACTGATGTTTCTCTCTCCCTCCCGCTCTATCTGAAGATAAATGCAAGGGTGTCCTCAAGTGAGGATAAAAAAAATTGTTTTTAATTCCATAATACTTTTTGATTTTAAGGTTTGGGTTTTTTTGTATAGATCATATAATATCTTAATATGTAACTTTTTAGGTATATTCAATTTATCTAGTAAATAAGAAGTTACCAGGTTTGTAAGTTTAGCTTGACTCTTGATCTTTATTTTTCAAACGTGTAGATGTAGTATCTCTTAAGGCCAGCCAGCAATTGCCTTTATTTTCTGGATTAAAATATTAGACTGCTTCTGTTATCTGGAAATAAATAATAACAGTATGTTCAGAATAACTGCATGTCAGTATTATATGAGCAACCAATTGTATATTTCTATAAATTCTCTTTCTAAAAGTTGTTTCTGTTTTTCAAAAGTCATGTCCATGGGAAGGAGTTTCTATTTTATAACTGCTTTTGATATATGTTAACATGTTTGCTATGATCTTTTAGAAGAAAATATCAATTAAACGTGAAATATAAGAACACACACACACAAAAATAGAACACACTGGAAGGAATAAGTAGCATATAAGAGGAAGTTGAGGATCAGATCAGCAAATTAAAAAAAAAAAGGGGGTAAAAAAGTCATTCAAACAGTGAACCAAAATGAAAAACAATTTAAAAACAGGTAGGAGAGCCTTGGCCAGTGTAGCTCAGTTGGTTGCAGCATTATCCCATACACCAAAAGTTTGTCGGTTCAATCCCTGGTCAGAGCACATACCTAGGTTGCAGGATTGGTTCCTGGTTGGGACCCATATGAGAGGAAACCAACAATGTTTCTGACATTGATGTTTGTCTGTCTGTCTGTCTGTCTCTCTCTCTTGTCCTTCCTCTATCTAAAATCAATAAACATATTCTCATTAAATATTAAAAGTAAAAGTAAACTAAAATTGCACCCAGCCAGTGAAGCTCAGTGGCTGTGTATGGAACCATGGCACTAAGAGGTTGCCAGTTTCATTCCGAGTCAGAGCACATGCTCAGGTTGTGGGCCTGATCCCCAGTGAGGGACATGCAGGAGGCAGCCGATCAATGTTCTCTCTCATTGATGTTTCCATCTCTCTCTCCCTCTCCCTTCCTCTCTCTCTCAAATCAATAAAGAAAAAAAGAAAATAAATCAAAATAGAAAAAACTGGAGTTCCGTTTAAGAGAGCTGTCAGACACAATGAAATGTAACAACATCTACATCATAGAAATACCAGAAGAAGAAGAAAGTGATCAAGGGTTAGAGAATCTGTTTGAAGAAAGAGTGTCAAAAGACTTCCCTAACATGGTGAAGGAAAAAGCCATACAAGTTTGGGAAGCACAGAAAGTCCGAAGAAAAAAGAAGGCAATGAGGCCCATACCAAGACAAATCATAATTAAAATGCCAAAAATGAAAGAGAAATTGAGAATCTTAAAGGCAACCAGAGAAAAACAACATTTTACCTACAAAAGAGCCCACACATTAGCGGATTTCTCAACAGTATCACTACAGGACAGAAGGAAATGGATTGATATATTCAAAGTAATGACAGACAAGAAACTAAATCCAACTCTGTCCACTCAAAATAAAAGTTGAAATAAAGAGCTTCCCAGATGAACAAAAAAGGCTAAATGAATATATTACCAGCAAACCAGCATAGAAGAAATGTTAAAGGGACTCCTGTGATAAACAGAAGCAATAGAGAGAGAACATAGGCATAATAAACAAAATGGGCAAGAAAGAGTACCTATCAATAATAACCTTAAATATCAATGGATTGAATGCTCGAATCTAAAGACATGTAGTAGCTGAATGAATAAGAAAGCATGACCCATATACATGTTGTCTACAAGAGGCCACCTGCGAACAAAAGACTCACACAGGATGAATGTGAAAGGATGGAGAAACTTCCCAGAAAATGGAAAAGAAAATAAAAAAAGCTGGAGTAGCAACACTCATCTCTGATAAAATAGATTTCAAAATGGAGGCCATAACTGGAGACAAAGAAGGCCACTACATAATATTGAAAGGATCTATCCAACAGGAGGATATAACCTTGGTAACCATATATGCACCCAACATAGGAGCACCAAAAGATATTACAAAACTTCTAGAGGACTTCAAAGGAGAAATCGACGGCAATACAACCAGAGCATCACTGGATAGATCCTCTAGACTAAAAATTAACAATGAAATGGAGACTTATATGACACATAAGATCAGATGGATTTCATCGATATTTACAGAGAATAACACTCAGAAAATGGAGGATATACATTCTTCTCAAGTGCACATGGGACATTTTCAAAGATAGATCACATGTTAGGACACAAACTAAATCTCTACAAGTTCAAGAAGTTTGAAATCATATCAAGCATCTTCTCAGATCACAACGGCATGTAACTAAAAAATAATTAGAATAAAAACCACTCAAAAACATTCAAACACATGGAGTCTAAATACCATGTTATTAAACAATGAATGGTTTACTCAATGAAAAGGAAGCGACAAAATGTATGAAATGCAGCAAAAGCAGTTTTAAGAGGGAAGTTCATAGTGTTTCAGTCCTCCCTCGAGAACAAAGAAAAATTTGTAATTGACTAAGCCTAAAACTTAAAGAACTAGATAGTGAACAAAGAGAAAAACCCAGAAATAGCAGAAAGAAGGAAATAATAAAGATCAGATTGGAAATAAATGGCAGAGACAAAAACAAACATATGAAAAAATAATACAAAAGATCAATGAAACCCAGACCAGGATCTTTGAAAAAATAAACAAGATTGATGAGCCTTTAGCCAGCTTCACCAAGAAACAAAGACAAAAGACCCAAATAAACAAAATCCAGAAACAATGGACCAATTTTTAGAATCAGTCTCCCAAAACTAAACCAGCAAGAGCCAGTAAACCCAAACAGACCAATAACAACTAAGGAAACTAAAGCAGCAATCAATAAATCCCCACCGAACAGAAGCCTGAGTCAAGACAGCCTCACAGGGAAGTTTTACAAAACATCCAAAGAAGAACTAACACGAATTCTTTTCAAACTATTCCAAAAAAATCAAGAGGAAGGAAGACTTCCAAGCTCTCTCTATGAGGCCAGGATAATCCTAATTCCAAAACCAGATAAAGACACTACAAAGAGAATTACAAGCCAATATCCCTGATGAACATAGAGACCAACATTCTCAACAAAATATTAGCTAGTGGGATCCAACAATGTGTCCACCACAACCAGGTGGGCTTTATCTCAGGGATGCAAGGCTGGTACAATATTTGCAAATCAATAAATGCAATGGGTGGCCATGGAGCCAAAGCTGAGGCATCGGACAGGGTCGGAGGGGGGCTGGGCGACAGGGACCCCTCAGCACAGACCCGGCTCCTGCTGTGCGCGAGGTCAGCACCCTTGTCAGCTGGACGCTGCCGTGGCGGAGCTCTCTGCCCAGAACCCCGGGGATGGACAGGGCGCTGACCCCCTACCTCCAGCCTCCGGAAGAGGAGGGCGCCTTAGGGCTCCGTCTGGTGACCCCGCCCGCCCTGGCACCTGGGTTCTGGCCAATGGGGGTCCAGGAGGAGCTTGGGTGGAGCCCAGGTGGAGGGCGAGATGCGCCCAGCAGCCAGGGTGACACTTCTCCCCACGGCCACCTTGTCACCCCCGGTGTGGTTGGGAGCCAGGGGTGGACCGTCTGAAATGTCTCCTTCCCTAAAGCAGAGGGGCCGTGCACGCAAGGGGTCCACCCGAATGAGTGAGACTAAACCGCTGTGGAAACAGGGTCCCCGGGCAGCCTGCGCCCTGTAAGGACTGTTGACTTGCTCTCCGCGAGCAGCCCGCCAGGAGGGTGGTTTCTGTGAAATGCACACTCGCCCCTGTTCCTCCAGTGACAGCGAGGCTTCCTCTGCAGAGTAAAACAAGAATCCTTACTGTAGGATAGAATTAGGGAAAGGGCCCCATTGGGAACCACCGAAGTAATAATTATTTCAGAGGGAATCGCCAGTGGATACTAATGCTAACAGGTGGAAGTGGACCAGACACAAGATGTTTGCATCGCCCCCAGGTGCCTGCCCACCAAATGCTTCCTGCAGGGGTGAATCTTAACTAGCGGAGGAGGGAGCTGGTAGACACCCGGACCAAGTAATCAGAGTTTACATGACGGGACCTGGGGACAGAGTGAATATTAGGTGCCCCTTGGGACAATGCACCGAGGAAACACTATCACTTCTGTTTCATTCCTGCCAATAACAACAAAAAAGCATAATCTGGATCTAATTTTAGGAGAACATCATACAGACCCAAATGAAGAACATTATACCGATTGGTCGTGTGCTTCAGAGACAGCAAGGTCAGGAGAGACAAAGACTGGAGATCTGTTCTGGACTGAAGGAGATGGAGAGAGACATGCTGGGTCCTGGGTTAGGATGTTAGTAGCACAACTGGAGAAATTTGAATAGGTCTTTATAATTTAATACTGTGTCAATGATAATTTGCATATACCGTGTTGATGGATTGGAAGAATTAACATCATTAAAATGTCCATACTACCCAAAGCAATCTATATATTCAATGCAATCCTCATCAAAATACCAATAATATACTGCACAGAACTGGAAAAAATACGCCAAAAGTTTGTATGAAACAAAACAAAACAAAAAAACCCTGAATAACCCCAGCAATCTTTAAAAAGAAGAACAAAGTAGGAGCGATCACAATGCCAGATATCAGGTTATACTAAAAAGCCACCATAATCTAAACAGCCTGGTACAGGCACAAGAACAGGCGTATAGATCAATGGACCAGAACAGAGAACTGAGAAATGGACCCAAGACATCATGTTCAATTAATATTTGACAAAGGTGTCAAGAGCATAAGGAGTCATGACAGTCTCTTCAATAAATGGTGTTGGGAAAACTGTACAACTACCTGCAAAAAAACGAAGCTAGACCACCAACTTATGCCATACACAAGAATAAACTTATAATGGATAAAAGACTTAAATGTGACAAGTGAATCCATCAAAATCCTAGAAGAAATTGTAGGCAACAAAATTTCAGACATCACACACAGCAGAATTTTCACAGATACAACACCTAAGGCAAAAGAAACAAAGAAAACAATGAACACATGGGACTACATCAAACTAAAAAGCTTCTGCACAGCAAAAAATACAACCATCAAATTGGAAAGGGAACCCACTACATGGGGGGATCATTGCCAACGATACAGCAGAGAAGGGGGTAATTTCCGAAATACATAAAGTGCTCATACAACTCAACAAAAGGAAGACAAAGAACTCAATTGAAAAATGGGCAGGGGACCTAAAGAGACACCTCTCTAAACAGGACATACAAATGGCCAAGAGACATATGAAGAAATGCTCAACAACACTAAACATCAAAGAGATGCAAATTAAAATGACTATGAGGTATGACCTCACACCTGTCAGGATGGCTGCCATCAACAAATCATCAAACAAGTGTTGGCGAGGGTGTGGAGAAAAGGGGACTCTAGTACACTGCTGGTGGGAATGCAGACTGGTGCAGCCACTGTGGAAAACACTACGGTGTTACCTCAAAAAATTAAAAATTGAAATGCCCTTTGATCCAGTGATCCCACATCTAGGAATGTACCCTAAGAAGCCTGAAACACCAATCAGGATGAACATATGTACCCCCATGTTCATAGCAGCACTGTTTACAGTCGCTAAGATCTGGAAACAGCCCAAGTGTCCGTCAGCAGACGAGAGGATGAAGAAGCTGTGGACAGCTCCACGTGACGTTGGGACCTGCGGCTGAGTCAGTCTGTCTTCGGAGCCATGGAAGAGCATTTCCCTGTTTATTGGCAAAGCTGTTATCATTCAATTGGTATCAGGTTCTGACTTGCACAAGTAACATTCTTCTCTTAAACCCTGGAGGGTGCTGGGTTGTTGCGCAAAGGTCGATTTCTCAAATGTGTAGAAGTTGGACTCACTGTCCCGATGGGTGATGCTGGAATGCATTAGGGATTAAGAAACGCAGAGACGTGGGTGGGTCTCCTGCTGCTTCCTGCAGGGCACAGGACAGCCGTGCTCAGGCCTCAGCTGCTCCTGGACTGGGTGCTAATGATGTCTGCACACGATCAGGCAGTGTTTCCAGCACAGGCCTGAGTGTTGGTGGTGTAAGTAGAGAATAGGTGAGCGCCTCCTTGTTGTAATTAACTAAGAGGCTTGGCTCATCCAGGAAAAGAAAAAAAAGCTGTGGCCCATCCTGGCTGGGGTGGGGTCAGCGGTTAGAGCGTTGGCCTGCAGACAGGAGAAACCCTGGTTTGGTTCCCACTAAGGGCACATACCTCGGTTGCCACTTGTCCCCGGCCCTGGTTGGTTTCGTGTGGGTGGCAAAAATTCCAAGTGTCTTTCTCACATCGATGTTTTCTCTCTCTCTCTTCCTCCCTCTCTCCCTTCTGCTCTATCTGAAGAAGAATGCAAAAATGTCCTCACACGAGGATTAAAAACAAAAAGCTGTCAATGGAGTACTATGCAGCTGTAAGAAAAAAAGACCTCTTATCCTTTGAGACGACATGGAGGGACCTGGAGAGTATTATCCCAAGCGAAACAAGCCAAGCAGAGAAAGATAAATATCACATGATCTCACTCATTTGTGGAATACAATGAACAAAACGAACTGATTAATAAAATAGACCCAAAGACATAGAAGTAGGGTACAGACTGACAATCTTCAAAGGAGGCTGTGGTCAGAGGGAAGAGATAAACCACAGAACTTATATGCATGTATGTGTAACCAATGGACATAGACAACAAAGCTGGGGATGTGGTGGGGGGGGATGGGGAGGAAGGTGTCAATGGGGAAAAAAGAAGAAACAACTGTAACAAAAATAAATTACTAAAAATTTAAAAAATGAAAAATAAAGAAATGTGATGGAGCACATAAAGTAAATGAAAGGTAAAAATTATTCAGCCCAGGCTGGTTTGGCACAGCGATAGAGTGTCAGCCAGAGGACCAATGAGTCTCGGGTTCGATTCTAGTCAAGGACACGCACCTTGGTTGCAAATCATCCCTGGCCCTGGTTGGGGTCTTACGGGAGGCAACCAGCTGATGTGTCCCTCTCACGTTGATGTTTCTCTCTTTCTCCTTCCCACATTATCTGAGGGGGGAAAAAAGTCATATACAGCCCTGGCCGGTTTGGCTCAGCGGTTAGAGCGTCGGCCTGCGGTCCTGAGAGACCCGGGTTCGGTTCCCGTTAAGGGCGCGTACCTCGGTTGCAGTTTGTCCCCGGCCCTGGTCGGTCGTGCGGTGGCAGCCATTCAATGTGTTCCTTTCGCATTGATGTTTCTCTCTCTCTCTCTGTTCCTCTCTCTCCCTCCCACTCTACCCGAACAAAAAATGGAAAAATGTCCTCGGGTGAGGATAAAAAAAACAAAAAACAAAAGTCATATACATATCAACAGATGATGAAAAAGTATTTGAGAAAATCCAGCACCCATTTCTGATAAAAACACTCTGCAGAGTGGGAATAGAGGGATCATATCTCAAGATAATAAAGGCCACATATGAAAAACCTATGGACAACATCATACTCAATGGACAAAAACTAAAAGCATTTCCCTTAAGAACAGGAACGAGACAGGGATGTCTGCGTCGCCGCTCTTATTCAGCAAAGTACAAGAAGTCTTAGCCACAGCTATTAGACAAGAAGAAACAAATAAAAGACATCGAAATTGGACAGGAGGAAGTGACACTGTCATTCTCAGATGACATGATATTGTACATAGAAAACCCTAGAGAGCCCATCAAAGATACAGGATTTCACAGTGCAGCTCACATGAGGTCAGACCCTCTCCCACAAGCCGGGGAGGGGCCTGGACCGCAGAGACCGCTCCCCACGTTCACCTGACGCAGAGCAGAGCTGGATTCTGGCACCAGGTCTGGGTCCGCAGGGTGGTCCTGGGTGAGGTTCTTTGGAATCCTGCCAAGTCCTGTCGACAAAAGAAACGTTCTAAGCTGAGAACGTTGTGAGTTTATTTGAGCCAAACTGTCAAATGCCAGGAATTCAAAACCTCAGAGATTGAAATACGCTCTGGGAATGGCAGCTGTGCCCTTAATTTATACCCGACACTCAAAAGAGAAGATGTGAGTGGGGTGCATGAACCCACTGGTGACCGATGAGGGGGCGGAGAGAGCAAAGCGGGGAAACCCTGGGCTTGGACAACAGGTAAATGATAGACCCAGGCTCCTTTACCTGGTGGTGCAGGACAGTTCACAGTCAACAATTCACATGACCCTGATAAGGAGGGGATGTGTGGTCTCCACCCTGGTGCCCTGGTTGTGCCCTGAGGGGTGTGACAGAGGGAAGTCACTCCACCTGACAAAGGTGTGTTATCTTAGATGCAGAAAGACAAGGGCTCCTTGAAGGTGAAAATTGACCTTCCTCAGGGGAGATGCAGACCTGGGCCCTGTACCTGCCATAACCTGCTTCTAGTTACAAGATTAATTTCAGACCATCCTTTGTGGCTGCTTTAGTAATATTTTGTTTGTTTATTGATGCAGGGTCGACACTCAACCACTGAGACACATCGGCCAGACTTTTCTTTTTCAAGTTGTCCCCACCCGGACCTTTAACACAGGGAATCAGCAGGCGGACGCCGTCCTCGCGGCAACTCCTGCATTTCCGCCAGCGCAGAGCTCGCGTGCCTTTTTCACCAGAATGCTCGGGAACGTGAAAACCTTTCGTTTGACCATTTCGCAAGCTCAAGATATTATTATTATTTTTAAATATGTTTTCATTGACTTTTTAGAGAGGGGAAGCGAGGGATAGAAACATCGATGTGAGAAACATCCATCGGCGGCCTCCTGCTCGCCCCCTACGGGGAACAGAGCCCACAACCCGGGCCAGTGCCCTGACCAGGGGTCTTACCAGGACCTCTCAGTCCATGGGACACGCTGCATCCACTGAGCCACACCCACTGGGCAGGATATTATTAAGGCTTGCCCAGAATGTCCCCTTTTAGGAGGGACTCCAACATCGCCAAGAGTCTATCCTGGGGGTTAACCCCTAATGCCTATGGCAAGCAGATGTAACACATATTCCATCCTTTGGTCGATTTCAGTGGGTCCATGTTACCATTGACATTCATTCCAAGTTTTTGCATTGAACAGCTGCTACCGGGAAAAGCCAAAGACATTAACCGTCACTGGCTGTCCTGTTTTGCACATATGGGGGCGCCACTGGAAATAAACACAGGTGGTGGGCCAGCCCATACATCTCAAAGCATGAACTTATTTCTCCAACAGTGGAGCGCTGGGCATAAAACTGGCATCCCCTAAACCCTACATGACAAGCTATCGTTGAACGTGCACATGCTACTTTAAAGTTATTAATTACAAAACAAAAAAAGGGGAAATATGGGTGAACCCCCTCTGAACCAACGTTCTCTGACAATCCATACCCTTAATTTTTAAAATTGTGGTCACTTTGGTACCACAGCTGTGGAGAGACATTTTCAACATAAAGCTTCCCCCACGGGGCCCCAGGCTGTGGTCCGGTCCCGGGATCCACAGCAGGGGTCTGAGTGGGAAGGTCCTGTGGAGTCATAGGCGTGGGGGCGAGGGGGGGCCTGTGTTTTGTCTCCTACAGGTGCCAGGGGCTGAGACTCAGGGGATAAGACCTCACCATGAGCAGGAAGGACCTGCCCTTCAACCCGGTTCCTCAGATGGCGCAGCTGACCTTGGACCCTAACCGTTACCCTCATGCTCATTCTCGGGGCTCCACTCGAACCTTTCCTGGGGTCCCTTGGGGAAGCCTTACGCAGCTGCAGCAACGGTCTGAGGAAGTAGCTGCTCGATTCGAGGCCTTGCAGGCAGCTGTGTTTGGGCTGGGAGGGCGTGGAGGCCGAGGCCACTCGCTCCACTTCACGCGGTGGTTGGTTTGGTCACAGTGTGTAAGGAACCGCAGTGTCTTGGGGTGCCCGCTCCCTGCCCTGGGCAGTGGGCAGCAGCACTTGGAGTGAGTGTGTTTGTTAAGAATCTCGGCTGAAAACAGCCCGGGGCCGTGGGAACAGGAGGAATGCTGGGCTGGACAAACATCAGCAGCAGGACAGGGTCTGAAGGACTCAATTAGCTCAAACACAGTGTCTCCTAGGGCTCTGCTAAGACAATAAGTCAGCTGCATCCAGACGTGGGGAGCATTGCTCCCTTGTGATGCCCCCTCACGCCCTGTCTGCTTGTAGTTCATTGTGAGAGGACCCCGGGCAGCTCAGGAGTCAGCGGGTGGTCAGCACGGGGCAGACAGAGAACAGTGGGGCCGGGAGCATCAGACACGCACAGGTGCACGCGCACAGGTGCACACAGGCAGGTGCACACACATGCACACACAGGTGCATGCATACTCATAGGTGTACACCTGTGCACACACAGTTGCACACACACCACATGATTCACAGACATGATTTATGTAGAGGTCCCGTGCAGAGGGCCAAGGGAGGGGTTCACTTCAGTAAAAGGAGCTGGATCACCGAACAGTGGGAGGAAAGGAAATGACTTCTATGTTGCTCTCTGAAAGAATAAGCTCGAGGCTGACTGTAGACCTCAGCCACCTTGGGTGGGGTGCAAGATTTCTCACAGAGAACACACAGACACCAGCCATGAAGAAAAGGCGCTCCATCTTTGATATATTGATTAATTAGGCTAGTTTGAACCTCTGAGCTGGGGTCTGTCCCAACCTCGTCCCTCTGACCTGGCAGTGGCCACGATGACTGTCCTGCCCTCCTTCTGCAGGAGGAGGCCCCTCCAGGGCTCAGTCCCTACGCACATCTGGGAAGCGGGCAGGATCCGGTCAGAGGGCACCCCTCAGGCAGGGGCAGGAAGAACTGTGGGCAGAGTCACACTGGGGTTCAGAGCGGGACTTGGGGGAGGGTCTTCCAACTCAGTGGAGTCAGCCACCTCTCTCAGCCTATTTCCTCCCAGAACAGTGGGGTCATCACAGCGAGCACCTCATGGATAGAGTGGCCCCTCTATCTGGACAGCCCAGGTGACACCTGCTGCCCCAGAGGGAAAACGTCCCTGTTTGGGTGACCCGTTACAGGGCCCTGCTCAGGGCTGCAAGTATTTCTGAGGATGAAATGGGAGAGGCTGGCAACAGGGAGGCTGTGGCCAGAGTGCAACCCCTGGGCGGCCACCTCCCCCCAGGTCCAAGCACCACAGGCCCTGAAACACCTGAGCCACCAGCCCCTCCTCTGCCGCCCCTTCAGGCGAACTTGTCCTGGAGCTGCTGCCCCTTCATCCTGTGGTACAGGGCAGTGACTTCTTGTCGCTCTTCCTGGGGGGCTGTGGCCTGTGGGGGGCTGGGCATTGACCAGCGGAGGTGGATCTGGCCAGGTGTGCCCCTCCCCGCCCTCCACCTGTGGGCCGGCCTCACATTTGCTGTCTGAGTCTCCAGCCTCAGCACCGGGCCATGTCCTTCTGCACCAGGAGGTGGTTCTCGGGCAGGGGCCTGTCCGGCCGCAGCATCCTGGGCACTGACACCAGGACCTGCAGGGAGGCTGCGCACACCTGGGCCGGAGGACGCAGGATGGAGTCGGGCACCTGGCCCCCTTGGCCCCTGGGGCTCTGTGTGGGGGTGGGGTGGGCCTGTGGCAAGGGGCAGGCCCCCAGGACGCTTGTCCCTCAACCTCGGGCAGCAGTTCACGGTGTCATGTGTCCATGAGATGGATGCACAGCCGAATTGTAAAGGAGCACTTTATTTTTGCCAGTCTGCTTGGGGGGCATGTTGTCCCCTCAGATCAGCACCCCCAATTTTTCTTGCTCAACTGCTTTAAATGACCGAAGCCCCACCCCCTTTTTGCCCCCCTCAGCCCATCCCCCTTTTGGCCCCTTCCCTCGGGTCACTGGCACAATAGTGGGTGTGACAGCGATTACAGAAATTAAAATGAGCATTAATCACTGGGCTCCTGATTTGCAGTTTTTGATACTCGGGGAAACTCAAATACCTCCCAAGATGTGGGGGCAACTATGACCTTAAACAAAATTCCTTTCCTTCCAGGGGTAGTTAACCTATTATTGAAAATATATCAAGGAGGGTCCATTGATGATAAACATGGAGTCATTTAGTCGTCTTCGCCAAGGGCCCAGGTCATTTCCAACTGGTTTTCCTGACAAGTCATATCGGTGACTCAGCTTAGTTTGTATGAGGCTGTTTATCAGAAGTGACCCAAAAGCTACGAGTAAACATAACATAGCAAGAGGGCTGCAAACGGCAAGAAATAGAGTCGTAAACCGATTTTCAGTTTGTTGCCTTTTTCTTTCTTGTTCCTCAATATTTTTCCTAACTAGTGATAAACTTTCTTGAATAATCCTTGAATTATTTGCATAAAAATGGCATTTTTCTCCCAGTGCAACACATAATCCTCCTTCCTTAAGAAATAAGGGGTCAAATCCTCTCCTGTCCTGTAGGACCATTTCGGCTAAAGAGTTTTCTAAGTGGCTGAGCTCTGTGTCTATCTGGAGGCTCAGGTCCCTTAGATTCTGGTCATTCCTGACAGGACAGTAGTGCCCACTGCTGTGGATGGTTGGGGTTGGTCAGCCTTTAACATTTATATGTGGATCCCTGTTTCCTAGAGAGCAGGTAATAGTAGTGATTGTTTCACAACCCCAAGGGGGACAGAAATGTTTGCTAGCATTTAATCTTGGCATCTCCTGGGCAAATATAAATTCCTATCCCTTGCAATCCTTATTCTGCAGCAGACGTTCCACAGCTCCATGCTGGGGTGTCTTCTAGCTGGGGGCTAACCCCTCCATATGTGACCCAGACATCAAGGACCTTTGTGACGCCGACCGTCCCCGTTAAGAGGTCACATAGAACAAGGTTGAAGACAGGTTTTTCTATTCCCTTTGTAGTAACATTTCTTAAGACCTCCCCTGATTCTCCATTTCTAAGTTCCCAGTTCCATTGGGGCCCACGTCTGTAAGGATTCCCCTGAACAGTCATAACCAGAAAAATCGAAGTTTCAATAAAGGCAAGAGTCTCATCTGGAGAGGCCTGGACCGTCCATTTTGCTTTTCCCCCTCAGCCGGGAATGGTGCTGCCAGATGGGGGTGCCGTTGACCTTGAGAGCCCCTGGTGCAGGGAGGATGGCAGCGTGTAGTCCCTTCCAGGCCTGAGTTAGTCCCTGGGGGGTGAACTTCTTCACCCCTATCGAGTCCCGGCGCTGGAAGGGGTGCACAGGGTCCGAGGGGGGCACAGGCAGGGCATCGCAGAGGTGTTTATGGACAGCTTTCTGGGCAGACTGCTGGGCCTGCACGAACTGTAAGAGGGCGAGGTGGACAGAGTGGTCTAGTTTTCTCCAGTTTCTGAAGTAAATTTCATTAAGGTTTCCTTTAAGGCCTGTTCATGCGCTCTACCTGCCCGGAACTCTGTAGGTGGTAAGCACAATTGAGCTTCTCATTTATATTTGACCCCTTAGAGATATCCTGTGATATCTTTGCTATAAAGGTGGGGTACTGTCTGATGCAAGGGTGAGGAGTAGCCTAAACCGGTTACTCCCTTTACTCCATCCCAGCCTCTTATTTCTCCACCAGGGACCAGCTCTCCCCTCTCACTCAGTCTCCTCTTTCCTTCCCTTCCTGAGTATTCCTCCAATGTCCTGTCTTCCTGTGGTATGTATGTCCCTTTCTCTCATCCTCTTTATCTTTTCACTTCCTTCCTCTGCAGAACCCTCCTTAACTCGCAAAGACCCTCTGTGACTGTCCTAGTCCCTCCCTGACAGGAACCTGAGAGCCTGCTCAATCCACCTGCTGTCTGCACATGCCCAGCTTTCTCCTCCTCCCTCCTCAGCCCTGCACACCTGCTCCCTTCCACCTTCTCCCTTTCTTTGTGAATGCCTCCCAGGAGATTAGTAAGCTGGGTGTAACCTAAGTGGGTGGTCTGGTACAGCTGGTGAACCAGAGTTCGACCTAGAGCCTCTGGGACCAACAACCTCCCATCAAGCAGTGTCCTCCATCCACTGATGTTCTTTAAGGCTGTTTCTGCTGAGTCATGTTCTGACCTAGTGCATCTAGAGAGGCCCCCTGGTTTCAGAGCTGCTCCTCGAGCTTCCTGGTCTGCAGCAGATTTTTCTTGCCCCATAGGAGAGCCTGCATTAGGGCTATGAGTTCAGCCCACTGGGCTGAAGTTTCCCTGTTCAAGGACTGTGACCAGATGACCCCATCCTGAGTTACTACTGCTGCCCCAGCATACCTGACTTCCTCCTGGACATAGCTGCTCCCGTCCGTGGACAATGCCTGATGTGATGATGGCAGTAGAACATCCTCGAGGTCTGGGTGGGTCGTCTGTACTATGTCGATTACCTCCAGGGAGTCCTGTAGAGGTTTCTCCAGGTCATCGTCTGGAGGCAGGCTGGCAGGATTGATGCCAATGTCTCATGGATGCTGATGCGGGGCTGGCCTGGAGTGGCAGTGGCCAGCAATTGAACAGTAAGTGGAGAAGATAATGTCCTGTAGGGGGTATGGGCACTCTGGCATGACCAGAAACAAATGAGTCACAGTATTTTTCCCAAGGTCTCTAGTCCTCTTTGAAGTCTAGGGGTAGGTTAGGGGCCCATTGGCTCCATCAGGACTGAGTCTGCTGCACCAGTATCTACCAGAAAACTATCTAGTTAGTCCCCTATTGTCATTTTTCCAAGTCAAGAATGGCTTTTTTCTTTGTTCCTCTACACCTGACTTTGCCTTCATCTTCTCTATCCTTAATGGGAAACTAGGTCTGCCGTCCTGACCCTTCCCAGGGTTTCCCTTAAGGCTGCTACTACCCCCTTTGCTACTCTGTTATTTTATTTTCCTCTAGGGGTGTCCCTATTATAATATACCTTTTGAGCTATTTAACCAATGGGGCCTTTAGGCCTAACAGGAGAACATGGTGAAAAGTGTCCAAGGAAGCCCTCCCCCTGGCAGTATTTGGGTCCCACCGTGGGCAGAGGGATGGGAAAATTTCCTCTGACCCCAGGTTTTCAAAGGGACGCAGGTAAGGGAAGCGATGTCCTAGCATGCGTATTTAGGAGGGGCAGAGTGTTTTTCAACTCTCTCCAGGAGCACTTCGCACCCGTGCCTTTAACTCCCCAAAGTTCAGAGAAGCCTGTTGGAAACTTGCTGCCGCCAAACCTGGGGTGGCTGACTGACTAGACCCCCGGGGTGGCACTGAAGGAACATGGCCATTCTGCGGCCTGACCTCCCTCCCCAGAGAACCCCGTGCCCTGCAGGTCAGTGCCTGTGCACCCGCCCACTGCCTGCTGCCCCCATTTCCCAGGAGGATGGGCTCTCCCACCAGACCCTGGTCCCGGTCCTGATGCATGACACCATGCGGGACACACACGGCGGCCCACAGGCAGGGACAGTGCCTGAGTCACTTATTACTCTGTCAACTGCCTGTAGCAACCGAGCTACAGAATCTTGGTGAGGCTCTTCAGGTCCTGTCTGATGGATGTAAGATCTAGAGAATTTTTCCCTTTTGTTCGGAGCTCTTTCCGCCTTCAAAGCACAAATATTAATCACAGCCTTAGTGGAAGCCAGTGGGGGAGTCTTTAAGGACTCACAGACTTTCTCAACTTTCCTCAAGTCTTTCACTACACCTGCTTCCCCACCTTATTAGCCTCCTGCACAGGATCAAGGCATCTCTAACTTGAGCCCAAAGAGTAAATGTTTGCACCAGAAACTTGCTGAAGACTTTCGCTGTGTCTCTGCCTCACAGGCACTTCCCTTCCTTTGCCCAGGTCTCTCTCGGGGCCCAGTTTGGGGCCCACTCCCAGAATTTGTGCCCAACCAGAACCTTCCTCAAATCCTTCTCTAAGAATGTTTCAATATGCAGCCCAGTGAGGTCTTCTGGGCACTAGGGCTGCTGTCCATGATTAGAGTAACCAGAATACAGTGGACGGAGACACAGTAGGGGGCAGACGAGGACAGAAACAAGGGAAGACACACAAGACAGAAACTTTTGTTTCATCGGCCTGGCCGCTCCCTTTGAGGAGATTTCAGATGCCTCTTGGCACGTGGCAGGTTGAAATAAGCCCGCAGCTCTGAGCAGGTTCACTGGTGGGACACCAGAGTGCTCCACGAACCTGATACTGCCTTTTAGCCGTGTCAGACCATCACAGAACCACAGGGTAGGACGCACACAGGCTCTGTGACAAGCATCGTGGAGCACGGTCACTCACACGCAATTACATTCACAGTCACACTCACACACCATTTGAATTTCCTTCCAGAAACTCCCTATCCTGAGCAGCGCCTATGCCGCTTGGGAGGTGACCAGTCTCCACGTTTGCCCCTGTGGCGGGTCAGAAAGCACCGTGATCCACAACCAGAACTGAGCAGAAGAGAATCCCTCCTAACGTCTAAGGGGGAGTCCCGGCGAGGAGAGGCTGCGCCGTGTCCTGCTCTCTCACTCTCACCCAGATAGACTGGCCACCAGGACGTACCTCTGGAGCCTTGTACCCAGTCTCCTTAAATGTTTTGGGGATGTCTTGGCATCTCCCAGCCGCTCATCAAAAACCTAAGTAGTTGCAACAATGTTCTGAGGAAATGCTAAGTAGAATGGGGGTTTCTCTTACCCCAGAGAATATTTTTGGCTGACTTATCTATAATCCCCACCCAATCTAGGGTAGGTGTTTATGCTGCTTGCTTGTGTTATTGAGCCCTGCAGCAGCACAACAACACTTATGTTGGACTCATATTATGGACCCCCCGTTATGCCGCCCTGTCACTTGGTGGAATTCGGAGGCCCCGTTATCTAGCAATGACACTCTCTGGACAGGAGGAACTCAGCTTCCCCCAGATGGGCTGCTGCTAGAGAATGAGGATTGGATCCAGGCCAATGCCACCGTTTCATTTTTACTGGAGCAACAACCCATTTGTCCATCCATGAAACCCCTGGCTGGGTGCACAGACAATGACAGTGGCCTTTGTACTCTAAGCCGGCCACAGCGGGCCAGGCTGCCCACTTGCCCTTTATCACAGGTGTTGGGGAGAGCACAGAATCTCTCTCGAAATTCCAACCCCGCCGTGTGCATCCCCACCTGCGCTATGTTTCAGGGAACCAACCTCGAGTCCCGGGCCCCACACTGGAAACCTTGTCGTTTGAGAGAAGGGCGGGCCACAGCCAGCCCTGATTTGAGTCTTATTATTGAGGACTCGGGTCCTCAGGGGCATTTGTGCAGTAAACATCATGAGTTAAACTTTTTCACACCCTCAGGGCCTCTATTTCTTGGACCGATGGAGGTCTCTCAGGACGTGTCCTCAGGGCTATCACTAAAACTCATACTAGCCCCTGGCACAGGAATTTGGAGACTGGGTTTGCCTTTCCCTACGAGGTATGTATCTCATGGAAATTGTACCCACAGTAGCAATTCCACTATGACAATGACTACCAACCCTACTGATTCTGTAACGATTTGCCCCTCTCACCCATATATGTTTTTGGCTGCCTCTTCTTTAACTATCTGTGAACGTAATAATAGATTTAACATTTATATTAATCAACCTTATTTTCTAAGCTGCGTTACGCATGAAAATATTACTATGCTCAATATTACTAGCATTATTCCCATGCGCCGGAGAGCAGAAGTATGGGTACCAGTAACCTAGCTCGGCCATGGGCAGGTGAACCTGGCCTTGCACACTTAGCTAAAGCATCTGGACACCCCCGAAAAAGGAGGTTCATAGGGTGGCTAACAGCATTCATCATTTCAGCCACAGTCTTTGCGGCTACTGCAGCTGTTTCATCACGGCCTTGACGGACTCAGTCCAAACTGCACATACTGTGGCCGGAGTAATGACCAATGTTACTAAAGATATGGCTCCCCAGACAGAGATTGGTCAAGGGGTTCTCGCTCCATCAGATGCCCTAGAGGCAGCCGTGTTGTGGCTGAAGAGGGTGAAGAGGCCTTGTCAGTCGCTCTACGTTACACTGTTATTTGGACGTAGTCATAGTGTGTGTGTAACTGCAGAGCCTTGGAATGCCCCGCCCACAGCTGGACTGGGAATGCCCCGCCCACAGCTGGACTGGGAATGCCCCGCCCACAGCTGGACTTGGAATGCCCCGCCCACAGCTGGACTGGGAATGCCCCGCCCACAGCTGGACTTGGAATGCCCCGCCCACAGCTGGACTGGGAATGCCCCGCCCACAGCTGGACTTGGAACGCCACGCCCACAGCTGGACAGCGGACAGCAGCACCTACAAGGAGCACTTGCTGGCGAACTGGGAGGGCAAGTAGCTCATCTACAAAGGGCTCTGGAAACACAGTGAGCACATGTACAGCAGCTTGCTCCACAGAATGTTTTAAAGACAATCTCAGATAATGTCCACGGCTCCATCCAAAACATTGGTCTGAGGGTTTCAATCTTAGAATCTGGATTTTTACTGCTATGTGTTGTTTTCTTGTTTGTGTTGACCTCGTAGTTCTCCGAGGGCTCTGGCGAGTGGTGTCCTCTGTGCAGAAGAGAGAAAAAGGTGATGATGCTCCGGACCACCGCAGCTGTGATCCCACAATTTCAAGAAAACAAAAAGGGGGGAGATGAGGGGATGGGGGTGTTGGTGGATGGACGATTTGTAACCTTGTGATATGCATTCTCTCCACCTGGCCAGCCTAGGATCAAAGTGTGTGTGTGGACAGCTGGGTTTGATCCACAGGAAAACCCCCTGAGTGAACATGGATGCTTTGTTTGCATGTTTCTAACCTAAGGTGTAGCCTGAACACCCCCTAGAGTAAGCAACTGAGTCCTAGGACTCAAGAATGTCTGGGTTTGTTATTTTTTACCTTTAAAGTCTCTTTCCCCCTAAAACGCCAGAGACAAGGCTGGGCTGTATGGTTTGCAGAGACACCATCTCAAGGAAATAATTCACATAAATGCACATGTAAGTTGGGGAACCATTCCACAGATAAATGGGGACTGCATCCAGAGATCTGGATCACTTGCTCCCCTGCAAATCTCCCCTCACTATTACCAGCCTGTGCTTGTAGCTTATTGGGTTGTGCCGACATCAGCAGCTGAGAGACACAGTCTGTTCACACCAAACTGGCCGCGTTTCATTGGTTTGCACCCTCACAGAGGAGGGAATCGGTGGGGGTGCCATGCCCAGCACCTGAGCCAGGGACACACATAAGATGAGGAGCCAGGGGTGGGGACTGACTCACCCAGTAGGCCCCCATCTGGTCCACCAGGGGGGTGGATGGGCTGCCTCTCTGGAACCCAGAGCCTGCCCCTTGGATGTATGTAGGCGTGTGAAACCTCAGGTTGCACATGTATGCCTCAGGTCTGGGGTGGCCGAGGTGCTAGAGGAGCCACAGGACAGAGCCCCCTTGCCGGGAAGATTAGGGTTCGGTTCTGAGCACAGTCTGCACCTGGGAGACCCTGGGCAAAGCCATGTCTCTTTCTGAGTCCCCATGGCCCCATCTGTGAAATGGGGGCAAGAAGTCCCCAGCCCTGCCCCTCCAGGGACAGGTGGGAGTGGATGTGACCATGATGGGGAGTCCCTTTGGTGCTCTAGGGTGACACTATGGACCCCTTTCCCTATGCCAGCCCAGCCCCCGCCAGACCTGATCTCTGGAATGCTCTGACTCAGAGGAGGGAATCTCCCTACTCCCCACTGAGAGTTCAGCAGGGACACCTGCCAGGCACAGGGCTCCGCCCTAGAGCTGTCAAAAACTGCAGCTAAACAAAGGAGGCTCCTTCCTGATTGGAAGCCACAGGTCAGCTCTCTGGGGTGCAGAGCAGCAGGGAAAGTGCAGGTGCGTGTTGGGGGGCACCCACTCCCACTGGAGACTCCCAGGGGGGCTGATGGACAGGACGGGCTGGGAACTGCTCTGCAGACTCTGGGCTCACCCACTGGGCAGGAGCCTGGTGAGGGCTGTGCCTGGTCCCCCCCACTCCAGGGCCCTGAGAGCCCAGCCCGTGTCCCTCCCCCCTGGCCTGTGGGTCTGGGAACCTGGGGCCTGGAGGGAAATTACTGCTGAGCCCAAGCTCAGTCTGTCTGCACTTTCGGACCAGCATTCAGACGCAAGGAGGAGTCCTGGGCCTGCCATGGGTCCTGCTGGCAGGGACTGAGGGTCCAGAGGAGGGACATGGAGCCTCTACAAGGCTGGGGGCCCCCACCCTGGAGCCTGGAGCCCAAGTCTGGTGTCCTGAGACTGGTGAGTCCTCAGATTCTCACCATCTGCTCCTCCCCAGAGCCCCACTCCTGCCCCGTGCTGTGCCCAGCAACCTGCTCCTCCTCAGTGTCTCCCTGGGCCCTGTCCCTGTCCCTCTCACACCAGACGTTGTCCCCCAGCAGCCCAGCACTTTGGGCTGTCCCAGCCCCTGACACTCCATTCCCTGAACACCTCTAGCGGGGGACACAGGCAGGAAAGCTGTACCTCCCATCATAGGACCTTCTCTATAGACTCCCAACCCCACACCCTATTCAGGGGTGAGAGGTGAGCCCCACCACGAGGTGTGGGTGCTGGGACGTGCTTTAGGGCAGAAGCCCAACCGGGGCTGAATCCACCCACAGCCGCAGCCCTGTCCTGGGAGAAACTCGAATATCTGTGCACTGGGCGGGAGGCCGCTGCTCCTGGGCTGTGTGGTTCCCTGTCAGCCCACCAGGGTACCCTGAGGATGACCCCTGTTTGCCGGGGCCCCTCCTAAGCCTGTGTCCCCTGTCAGGACCCTCCTAAGCCTGTGTCCCCTGTCAGGACCCTCCTAAGCCTCTGTCCCCTGTCAGGACCCTCCTAAGCCTGTGTCCCCTGTCAGGACCCTCCTAAGCCTGTGTCCCCTGTCAGGACCCCACTAAGCCTGTGTCCCCTGTCAGGCCAGAGAACCCTGAAGGCCGTCCCTGCCCTGACCCTGTGCTCCCAGGGCTGAGCGGGACCAGCAGGGGCAGCAGAGAGGCCCCGGTTCCTTCAGGCTCCGCCCTCCAGGGCTGGGGCCCCAGCTGGGGAGCAGAGGGGCTGAGCTGGGGACCCAGACCAGGCAGTGCCCTCCCCAGGCTTCAGGGTGGTCAGTGGACAGTCCTGTCCTGGGGCCACCAGCTTGGTCCCCACAGGGCATGACCCTTCACAGCTGCTGGTGCCCATTACGCAGGGGGTGAGGCTGAGGCCCAGGCCGCTCCTCAGACCCAACGCCCTCCCATCCCCCTAGGCCCTACTGTGTCTCCGTCTGGGAGCCCTCCTCAGCGAGGACAGGCCCCCCTGCAGGGACGGGGAGTACCCGGTGGGGGCCAAGTGCTGTCCCAGGTGCAGCCCAGGTGGGTGCAGCCCTGCGGGGACCCCTGGGGAAGCTGTGGGTGGGGGGCAGGGCTGTGGGGGTGTCAACTCTCCCAGCCTTCCCAGGCCTGGGGCCCCTCAGTTCCCAGTACCCACCACTGGGGTGCAGAAGGGAAGGTTGCGGGGGACAGGAGCCCGAGGTCCCCCCTGCAGGTCTCACACCTCAGACATTCACCTCACTGCACAGGGGACAGGGGCTCGGGGTGGCCACCCCATTTATGGCCAGAAGACTAGGTCTCAGGGCCGGGCATCGGTTTCTCCGGAGGCCCCACATTCTCCCAGAACCTCTCACTTCACACAAGGCTGGCTCACTGTGCCGGGACAATCAGCTCAGGAGCCCTTGATCCCTGTGGGAGGTGTGACCTCTGCCCGGGCTCCCGAGGGGTCACCCTTCCTGAGTGTGCGGACCTCCGGGCTGCAGGACACCGCGTGAAGGAGGCCTGTGGGGAGGCCAGGGGGACAGTGTGTGCCCCCTGCTCCCCGGGGACCTACACAGCCCAACTCAATGGTCTGGACGAGTGTCTGCCGTGCCACCTCTGTGACCCAGGTGAGAACACTAAGCCCAACCTGCTCTGTGCTGAGCCCCAAATCCCCATCACAGCACACAGGACTCTGAACACATCAGGCTGTGCCCAGGTTCGTGCCTCCCATAACCCGGGCCCTCCAGGGCACAGGGACCCTTTCCGTCTCAAGGGCCCCCAACCTGGGGCAAACCCCCAGCCTGTGTGCCCAGGGCCGGGCCTCCTCACCTGAGTGCAGGGTCTCAGGACCCTCAAGCCCCTTAACTTGAGGACCCTCCTCAGGCTGAGCACTGGACCCGAGGCCTGCTTCCTGCCCAGGGCAGGTGATCTGGGCTGGGCACCCAGGAGGAAGGCCAGGGCCAAGGAGGAGGCCAGGATGCTTGGGGTTCAGGGAGGGGGGTGAGCCTCCTGCTACAACCACAGATGCCCTAGGGAGCCCTGTGTGACGGGCTGAGCCGGGGCAGATGGCAGGAGGCTGTCTCAGGAGGGCTCCCCACCCACCGCCAGCTGAGGGGGCTCCTGCCCTGTGGCTGCCATCTGACCAGCCTGGTTTGCAGGATGGGAACCTGTCTGAGGGCGTCTTCAGGGGGACAGCCTGGGGATGGGCCTGGCCTCAGCCTGTCCCTACTGACGGGACCTCACTTCCTGTCGGGCCCAGGCTGGGAGGTCTCAGTGTCCCCCAGAGGCCTGGCCTTCTGTGCAGGACACCCGTCCACCACCCCTGCTGCTGGCCTTTCCCTGCCGGCTGCTGATCACCTCCCTCGGACCCCCTTTGGGACTCTCCTGTGTGTTGGGCACCTCCTGGCAGTATGTTCTGGCGGAGCCTGGGGGCACCTGGCAGGGTCCCAGCTGGGAGCAGAGTTGGGCTGGGGTCGCATCACCCAGGGCGCTCCCCAGACACTAGGCAGGAGCCCCAGGCCCGCAGGCGCTGTCCCGCCCTCAGCTTGGTTTCCCCCAGTGACGGGGCACTCACCACCAGCCCTGGCAGTCCTCACTGTGGGTCTGACTCCATCTCTGGGTCCCAGACACGGGCCTGGTGACCAGGAGGAAGTGCTCCAGCACCGGGAACACAGTGTGCGGCTGCGACCGAGGCCACTTCTGTGTCCTAGTGGACGGGGACCACTGTGCTGAGTGCAGGCCCCACAGGGACTGCAGACCAGGCCAGAGGGTGCAGGTGACAGGTGAGCCCAGCACCCAGTGAGGACACAGAGCAGACAGACCCAGGGGTGGGGAGGCCCAAGGAGCCCTCTGCCCGACACTCTCGTTCTCAGGCACCGAGCGGCAGGACACGCTGTGTGAAGACTGCCCGCCTGGAACCTTCTCCGCAGGGGGCACCCAGGCGGTGTGTGAGCCCTGGAGCAAGTAGGTGATCCCGGGGTGGTCCTCAGTGCTCCCCTGGGAGAGAAGGGCCCTCCCCCAGCAGAGAGACTGTGGGCCCCACCTGCTCTAGTCTATGGGTCTCACAGAACTGGTCATCTTAGGGAAACTCATGACAGCTCAGGGTACATTTGTCAGAGACCCCATACCCTGTGTCCTGGGGAGTCCCCTGGTGTCAGGTTTGAGGGGCTTCCCTGGGAGCATCAGGCCCCCAGGGTGCCCATGCCTGTGACCCAGGTCCCCACCGCTCCTGTCCCCCCGGTGCAGCGAACTTTTGGAGACAGAAGCCAAGCCTGGGACCAATAGCACAGATGTCACCTGCTCCTCCTCATTCAATGTTGCCATCCTGTGTGTCTGCACTGTCTCCCCCATCACTGTGTCACTGGGATACTTAATCATCAGAATCAGAAGGTCACGTGGTAAGCAACAGCCCCTGGACCCATCAGGGCTCAGGTCCCAGCTCTCATTCCCCCACCCTCCCTGGTCTGTCCCTCACAGTGGGGGAGGTGTGGCACTGGGGCCCGGGAGGGCGGGACTTCCTGTCTGAGGAGCCTTGTGCCCAGAGGTGTCTGCTCAGCACCTTGGACCCTGAGCTCCCGTCTGCCCTCAGGGGACAAAGAAGCACAGGAGCCTGGAGCCCTGGGGGCGGGGCCCAGTCATTCATTCCCTCCTTGGTTCCCCCTCACCCACTGTCCCCTGCACAGGGCTCTGTCTGCTCAGGAGCCCGAGTGGCAGGGGTGCAGGCACAGAGCAGAGAAAGGCACAGGGAGAGGGGCAGGCTCTGCCCTGTGTCCTCACCTGGAGGGTCGGGCCAGGCTCTGAGCAGCTGGGCAGTGTCCTTTCTCTCCAGATCCTGGGGCACCCTCTCCTCTGTGGGGTGCTCACCCCTCTCCCTGGTCGATGGTCCAAGTGGGCTGAGTAGGGACTGAGTTTGGCAGCTGGCCAGGTGGCAGGGGTGCCCTGAGTCTTGTCACCTGTCCTGGCTCCCTGGGGACAGGCCCGGCAAGGAGCCATCCACACTGGTCTGGCTGCCTCTGAGGGGCCCTCTCTCCGGGAAGGTGTAGGGTGAGGGGCAGAGCTCTGCGGACCCCCAGTGTGTGCCCCTCCCACCCATTCACGTGTCTCTGTTTTGCAGGAGAAACCACCCAGAGGACACACAGGGATCAGGTACTGATGCTTGTCCCACCCTGGCGGTGATGCTGCTGGGCTGGGTGGGGTCCCAGTTCCCTGTGGTGCTGGGTCCTTAGGGTGCAGTGAGCTCACTCGGGACGGGAGGCCACTGCTCCTCCCCTGGGAGACCGGGCTGACCCTGAGCATCCTGGGCCGAGGGCAGGAGCCGGCCCAGCGTCTCCATGACAAATGTACTCCACAGTGGAGAAGACAGCAGGCGGATGGGGACACCACAGCCGACCAAGCCCTGCAGGCGTCTCCGATCTTGCCAGATGTCACCACGGTGTCCGTGGAGGAGACAGCATCTGTGTTCCAAGACAGACACCCACCAGGTCACGAATGTCTTCAGGATGCAGACATCTGAGCATCCACGGACCCTGCTGACTGCTCGAAGCCCCCGAGAACCGAATGTGGGGCCCGGGGAGCGAGTGGCACCTGCTGCTGGATGGCTGAGCCTGCACCAGGCAGAGCAAGGGACCAGCCCTGCTAAGTGGGTTTTGGGGACCACACATGCCTCCTCATCAAACTCCTGAGGTGCCCTGAGCCCTCCTCTCACCCCTTGCTCACCTAGCACCCCAAGGTCACAACCATGGAAATCTTGTCTCCCCACCTGCTCTAGCCCCCTGAGTCTCAGCTGCAGGATGGGCCTGTGGGCACCCCCGGTGGCTGGACTGGGCACGGTAGGTATGAATGGGACATTGGATGAATGTGATTATTGGAAGGTATTTCCCAACTGGACTTACATTCTGTTTATATTTTCATTGCTCATTAAAAGCTATTTTGGGGAGATGCTTTGAGGGTTAGTCAATGTCCAGTTCCAGCCAGACTCCCAGGAAACCCTGAGACAGACGCCGCCGCACGTGGCTGAGTGTGTGTGGAGAGGTGTGAGACCACGGACACTCTCCGTGTCTCATCTGCGTGTCTCCATCGATTTTCTTTCCCGACAAAGGCATTGCACTGGGAAGAACTGTCCTCATTCATTCCGTCACTCACTCCCTCCCTCACTCACCTGTCCATTCATGCATTCGTGTATACTGATGACCGATGGCCTCATGGTTTCCTGTCTTATTCACTGGGGTCTGACCCACTAATCCCGTTCCTTCTGGTGCTAAGGTCCTCCCAGATCTTTCCATGAGGGGGCACTTTAAGCTGCTCCTGGATTCTTAGACACATTTCTCTCACCCCACGAGCCTCTCCGGAATGCCTGGCCCAACAGCATGTCCAGGCCTCTGGCTCCACCCTCCCTAGTCCCAGGACCAGGCATCCCTCCCCCAGCCCTGCCTGTTTCTATGGAGAACGGTGTTTAGAACCCACCCGTAGTGGCTGGGTGTGCTCACTGTCACTGGGTGTCAGTGCTCCTGGGGTTTCACGGGGAAGAATTAGGAATCTCACACCCCACTCTCTGCACAAATGTGTAGCAGAGATGTCACCCCAGCGGAGACAGAGCCGTGCACACAGGTGTCCTGAGCTGCAGGTGAGCACCAGCTCCCTCCCAGAGGCCCATTCCTGACCAACACCCACGTGCAACAGGGGTTGGCGTGGCTGCTAAGGGGCACTGGGCTGGACAACCCACCACCCTGTGCCCTCCATCTGCCCCTTGTCTCCCCTCGCCATCCCCGTCCCCTCTATGCCTGGGCTCCTGGCCAAGGCTCGGAGCTGGTCCCTGGGCACCTCTCAGTGCCCCAGGTCAAACCCTCGGGTCAGGTTGGTCCCTCGCAGAGTGTGGGCTGCTGTGAAGCTGTGTGAGCAGTGACATTCTGACCTCCGAGGTGTCTCGAAGGCGACAGAGTGAGCGAATGAGCACACTTCTCACGACAGAAAGGTGTCTCCTTGGCCGGAGAAGAATAGTCTTCGGACAGAAATCAACTGGCAGAGGGGCCCTCCTTCAGGCAGAGAAGGAGCACGGCAGCACCCTTGGGCGACCCACACGCCCTGTCCCTGCAGCAGCAGTTGGGGGGATGGAGACAGGCATGTGCACCCCGATCTCGGCCCAAGGACCCCGTGTCAGGGAAGCGGGTGAGTGTTCTCTTTCTTCTCAGCGTGTTCTGTCGTCGAGTGTACCCCTCAGGGTGGGATGTGGTCAGCCCCTGACCCTCGATGGCACAGCCCACGGAAACGCTCCCCACGCAGGTGACCCTGGGAGAAGATGTGACCTCAGCGCAGGACGGAGCCCCGGACACCTGGGGAGCCAGGAGTCCACGCGAGACAAACGCAGTCAGGAGGCGCTGGGGACACCTTTCTAGGAAAATAGTGGGTAGGACAGAATTGGGAAGAAAAGTGTCTCAGACTCAGAAATCAATGAATGTGTTCCCGCTGTCCACTGTACCTGGGGCTCCCGGGGGGATCACAGTTGGCGTGGAAAAGTCCCAGGGAGATTCCTGGCCTGTTCACTTCTCATTAAAATGCCCCTTGGCTTCCCCGTCCCCCCACCTGCCCGGGTCTCTGCGTTTCCATGTCCCTCTGAGTCTTTCTGCTCAGTCCTTCCCTCCTGTCCCTCTCCCACCTCCTCTCCTCCCCGTTCTCTTCCGGTTCCTTCCTGTGCAGACCCTCGCCCACCCAGGGCCCTTCTGTGACTGCCCGGGGGCCTTCTCTGCTTCCTGTCCGCTCACGGACCACGACCAACCTCGGAGCAGGCCTGTTCTGCAAAAACATCACTCCGTGTCCTCCACCTTCTATCACCAAAGCGAGCTATTTCTGTCCAAGTCATTTGAATGTTTACCTCTTAGAACGCCTTGATCTTTTTCTCTTTTTAATTTTTTTTCTTTATTGATTTTAGAGAGAGAGGAAAGAAGAGAGAGATAGAAACATCGACGAGAGAGAACATCGATTGGCCGCCTCCTGCAAGCCCCCCACTGGGGATCGGGCCCACAACCTTGGCATGTGCCCTGACCGGGAATCGAACCGGCGACCTCTTGGTGCAGGGTCGAAGCTCAACCACTGAGCCACACCGTCCACACCCTGGTTGTGGGCCTGATCCCCAGTGAGGAGCAGGCAGGAGGCAGCCAGTCGATGTTCTCCCTCATCGATGTTTCTATCTCTCTCTCCCTCTCACTTCCTCTCTCTCTCAAATTAATAAAGAAAAAAATTAAATAAAGTATAAATAAAGGCACACTTGTTTCAAAGAAAACAAATAACCAAAGACCAAAAAACCCTTCATTTTAGTTACCTCTATTTATTATTTCTTAGAAACAGTCGTCATCACCCGAGCCATTTTCTTGACACATTTTGTAACATAAATTCCTGCAGACCCAGGCAAACGGACCTGTATTTTGTGTTAGTAACGTTAAAAGGTGTCAACTCAGCTTCCATGCCCACAGGACTCTGGGGGACCACTGTCCCTGGGGTGCTCAGTGAGCTGTGGCACTGCAGTGACCTCGGCCTAGGCAGGGGCTGCGGGGGGGGGGGGGGGCGAGCAGCCCAGCCTTGGCCAGGGCCTCAGCAGCTGGCACGTAAGGGGCCTTTCCTGTCCCTTCACCTGGGCAGCCCTGCGGCTCCGCAGCCTCCAGGGGCTGGCGGGATGGACGCCCCGCGCTTCCTGGGCGCCCAGAGCCGCCTCCAGCGGGGGTCCAGGCCATGTGCAGCCGGTTCCATCCGTCTTTCCCTCCCGGGAGAGTGAGACTCGCCCTCTTCCAGCCATCAGTGTAGATCCTTCTGAGTAGAAGCCTCAGGACGAACAGCCGGAAGTCTGGCAGGTGGGCAGAGCCCCCGCCCCCTGTGCACACAGACACCAACCACATCTAAGGGGACGAGAGCTCGCGGGGAAGGACGCACCGGCCCAGATCCTCCCTCAGCCCCCGCCCCGAAAATGACCCTCGCAGGGTCTGAGGGCAGGGGGTGCGGAGGGCGGGACGGTTCCCGTGTTCAGCAGACACGGAGAGCAGACCCAGTCCCCAGCAGATGGGAGGCAGCAGGGGACAGAGGGACAGGAACCGAGAGCGCCCACAGACAGCCCCAGCTCTCAGGCCTGGTCTTCATCAGAGAGGCGCCTGGCGGCCCTGATCTGAGCGGCCAGCAGGGATGTCCTGGGGCAACACTCTGCACAGCTGCTGGGGGGTCCTGCCACCCCTGCCCGGGCTCACACCACAGGGCTGGGCCCCCAGCCAGGAGGGATATGCTCCCACCTTCAAACCTGCTGAGCAAAGTGACAGGCAAAGCCACACGAGACAAAAACAAGGCCACGATAACATACAATATGTACCAGCGCACCACAGACAGCGACAGATCTGCGGGCCGACAGGTGCCAGGCAGGGTGCCAGGCAGAGGGCTCTGCACCACTCAGGGCAGTGCTCAGAGACCAGGCAGGGACCGTGAGGGTCCCTTGCACCCAGGAGCTGGCCAGGCTCCCACCCCCTGGTGACAGTTACAGCGACAGGGCCACAGGGCAGGACATTCACCTTGAGGGACGTGCCCAGCTGTGCTGAGCCAAAGGCAGGGCTCCAGCAGCAGATAATGACAGTCCTCTCCTTTTGGTCCCGGGAGCCCCCAGTCCCAGGCAGCCACGGGGTCCCCGGTACTCACCCCAGAGGGGTCCCCCTGCAGTCCTGCCAGAACCACCTAACTGAAACCAGACAACCACTGGATCTGACTGCCTGGCACCATGTGAGCCAGTTCAGGAGGGAGGAGGGTGACTCCCAAAGGAGCCTTTGTTCCTGGGTTACCAGCAGTGTGGGCGCAGTGAGTCACCTGGACATCTGCTCCCCTCACTTTGCCACCTACTTTAAAAGATGAGAGAAACTTGCCCTGGCCGGTTTGGTAGCAGTGGAAGCATGGCCTGCACACCAGAGATTCCCAGGTTCAGTTCCTGCTAGGGGCACGTACCAAAAAACAAAGAAAGAAAAAAGATTAAGAAACAATGAGTACCTGAGGAAATGCAGTTGGGAGAAAAGGAAATAAATGGCGAACATGGTTTCAGGCCAAGGGAGGAGTGTGGGCTGGGGTTGCAGGGCTGGTCCCCAGTGGGTCACTGTTCCTGATTCCACGGGGTCAGGCTCTCAGGGCAGGAGCATGGACAACGGTCCTGAGGTCAGCTCCCAGCAGGTCAGAGGGGCTGGTCTTCAATCAGAGCAAAGCACCCGCCAGGAACGTTCAAAGGATGATCCCGATTTTCTGACTATGCCTAGTGCCCACTGTGACCAGTTGTCTTACTCTTCTAACATTTCCTGTTGATTCTGATGTTCTTTCCTGCCCCTTTCATTATTATTCACAAGTTCAGTTATTGCTTCGAGTTCTGTGAGTCTCATGGAGACAAGGATACGACCTGCCTAGAAACCTGTACTTCCCGGTAAGGCGAGTCCGCTCCATGAACCTGTCCTCAGGTGTAGCGTCTCTGCAAAGGCATCGGGGTAAACAGTGACCGTGTCTGAGGACAGAACCTAAGTGTGATGCTGACACATTTGACTGCAAGGCGGTGGATAAACACCATTGATTCCCATGGGCGGTAACGTTCCGAGACAACACTTTCCTGGTAAATAACAATTCCTGTAAATGACATGGAGGACCTCTGTCGTCAGCCTCACCTGAACCCCAGGGGATGGTGACTAGGACCATCTGCTTCTGCCACCACCTTCATACCTAGAGACTGTGCTCATCATGGGTGGGGACCCCTTGGCTGCTTCCCCGGGACACTCCCTGCAGATCAGAAGCAGGACTGAGGAAGCCCCTGTTTGAACTCGCCCACAGGGAGACACGCAGAGAGTTGTACGGGGCCTGTTGACTCTTCTCACTGTGGCTGTGGGCTGAGTCCCAGGCGATGTTCAGACCCAGAAGCCCAGGAGGGCGTCGCCTTCCTCCAGGGCTCCCATGAGCACGGCTAAGTGCTCATCTTTCTAATTTTCTTACCCTAGCGCTTCATTAAAGCTCATACTGTTGAGATTCAGAGCAGGGAGAAACTTGTCACCTATAGTGTTACTCTATGTGACTTTGTTTCCTTCCATGTCACCCCTCCCCCGGGTTACATGCTGGCTCCTCTCATTTGTCCGTCAGTTTCCGGGCAGCACCATCTGTTAGTTGCAGGTGTCCTGCACCGGGTTGGATGACCCTGTCCTTGCCAAGCGTACCCCGAGAGTCCTGGGCCCCACGCAGAGTGTCCCGGGGTGGTGGACTCTGCTCCCGGGCTGCCACCCGCTAGTCATGGCCACAGTGCACGTCCTGTGGGTGGTGCTGATAACCGGAGCGGAAGTAGAGTTTGGGGCCCACGTACTGGCCTCATATTGTCTCTGCGTAATACACGCTCTTAGAGAACTCGTCTTGAAGTTCGTACTAATCTTTACAATACTTCCAAGGGTTTGGAATTGCCGGGGCGAGGGGAGTCCACATTCACGTGTGAGTCGGATTTAGCTCCCTCCCTACTGGGGGGCGCTCCCAGTCTCCCCGTGGTCGGCAGGAGACTCCACCTGGACCACAGTGTTCAAAACGGAAAGACCGCCTGTGAGCGTGGGAGTCTGACACGGTGATGTCACGAGACACGACCTCTGCCCAGGCCCCTCACGCATTCCTCATCCGTCCTCACCACTGGTGTCGCCTCATTTCCCTTTTCCAGTCCCCTGGGGCCATCGTGAAGCTGTCACTGGGTCCTAAGAGCTTGTGTATGACTAGAGGCCAACCATGTCTCAGGTTTAAACATAAGCACGTTCTGTTTAAAAAATGCATAGAGAATAACATAATGTGTGTGTATTCATATTGTGTGTGTATGTGAGCGTGTATATGTATGTGTGTGTATATATGTATACACATATTTTTAGATTAGAACACAACTTCCATGTACACATAGGGAACCGATAATACTCGAGAAGGAACGACGCTGCCCTGGCCATCGGGACCGTGCACTGAGCACCGGAACTGCTCCGACCCGCCCACGTGTGGCCACAGCACCCGCAGGACCGCTGCTGGCCGCCCTCACAGGAGCCCTCACCTTTGTCCTGTCCGAGCCCCTCACAGGACACCTGCTGCCCGGGGCTCCCGGTATGACCTTGGCGTTGAATCTGCAAGTTCTCCCCAGGGTGGACTGCATGCGTAGAGCGTCCATTTAAGCATATACACACACACCAACTGAACAGTTATTATTGTTAGTTTACTTGCAAACCATCCCATGAAATTTCAAGCATAGTAAAGAGGTCTAATTCGTCTGAAAACTTTTTTTTTATAAGGCGAGAGAGTAAATCCGTGAGGTGTTCCAGGGCCCACTGGAATAACTCAAAGTCCTCTCTCTGAGCCAAACGGGCCAGGATAAAACACTGTTTTTTAAAAGTCGATTTTAGAGAGAGAGAGAGACAAATATCAATGTGAGGGAAAAACGTCCATTTGTTACCTCCCGTATGCACCCAAACCAGACCTTGAACGTGCAAATCAGGCATGTGCCTTGACCAGCAGTCAAGTTGTCCACCTTTTGGTGCACAGGACGACACTCCAACCAGCTGAGACACTCAGGCCAGGGCTGCTTTGGTTTTCATAACTAGAGTTAAATAAAAAAAATTTTCTAAGATGCCTATCTCTATGTCCTCCATTTTAAAATTTTAATTCCAGCCCTGGCCAGCTTGGTTTAGCGGTTATAGCATCAGCCTGTGGACCAGGGAGTCCCAGGTTAAGTTCCCGCTAAGAGCACGTGGCTCGGTTGCAGTTTGTCTGTGGTTCCGGTTGGGGTCATGTGGATGGTGACTATTTGGTGTGTCTCTTTCATACTGATGTTTCTCTCTCTCTTCCTCCCTCTCTCCCTCCCGCTCTATCTGAAGATAAATGCAAGGGTGTCCTCGGGTGAGGATAAAAAAATTTTTTTTTTAATTCCATAATACTGTTTGATTTTAAGTGTTTTTTTTTATAGATCATATGATATCTTAATATTTAACTTTTTAGGTATATTCAATTTATCTGGAAAGTAATTACCAGGTTTACAACTTTTGCTTGACTCTTTATCTTTTTTTTTAAGTGTAGATTGCTGTCTGGCATTAAGATATACTATTCATAGTCACTCTTATTAAATAAATAAATAAATAAATAAATAAATAAATAAATAAAACTACCCCAAACTAAAAAGATTCTGCACAGCCCAAGAAAACAGAATTAAATTTAAAAAGATCCCACTTTTGGGAGAACATATTTTCCAATGGCATGTCTGATAGGGGATAATTTCCAAAATATATAGAATACTCATAAGTCAACAAGAGGAAGACAAAAAAAAATTTTTTTAAATGGGTAGAGGACCTAAATAGACACCTTTCCAAAAGGACATGCAGATGACCAAGAGACATATGAAAAAATGTTCAGTGTCACTACTCATCAGAGATGCAAATTAAAAGGACTATGAGGTATCACTGCACACCTGCCAGAATGGCTGCCATCAATAAATCACCAAACAAGAGCTGGCGAGGGTGTGGAGAAAAGGGGACTCTAGTACACTGCTGGTGCGAATGCAGACTCGTGCAGCCACTATGGAAAACATTATGGTGTTTCCTCAAAAAATTAAAAATGGAACTGCCATTTGACCCAGTGATCCCACTTCTAGGAATATACACTAAGAAGCCTGAAACACCAATCTGGAAGAATATATGCACCCCTGTGTTCCTAGCAGCACTGTTTACAATAGCTGAGATCTGGAAACAGCCCAGGATCCATCAGTAGATGAGTGGATAAAACATGTGTGGAACATTTACACAATGAATCACTGATGTCTCTCAGCCAGGTGAAGCCCAGGGAATTTCCCAAGGAGGCCTCTGCATTTTTGTCCCTGCTCAGTCCCCTCCCCAACAGGAGAAAGCCCCCGGAGCATTGACTCTGAGGCATGGGGACAATGGGGGAAAAATGTGAATGGACAATGGAGCCTCACATTAGAGATGTGAACCCCTCCCTCCTTGAGGCATCTCAAGGCTCCAGGACAGACAGGCTGTATCTGGGGGGATTCTTGCAGGTTTTCTCTATGACCCTGTCCTCCCTGTTTGGGGTAGAACCTGCTGGCCAATGACCCATAACCAATGTCCCTACCTGAGCAAATACCACTCACTTCTCCTGAATGCCCTCTGCTCCCACCCATGGGACCATGCAGATCTCCCCCACTCACCGGCTTGTAGGTCCTCTGCCCCCGCGTCCCCCACACAGATAGCAATGTCAGGACCCTCCATCTGCCCACAGGGTGCTGGGCTTGATGCAGAACATGGCCACCTTCCTGGACGTATACCAGTGCGCCCAGGGCACCCCCATGCACCCACAGATGTGATGTTGCAACTGGTCACCAAGGCCGAGCCACCCAGCACTATGTAGGCCCACACCAGATCAGAGGCCTCCCATGGTCTCTGAGACAGTGTAGCCAGCAGGGACCTGCATGATTCCCCTGACAAAACCTCACATGGCAAGGGGCTCTGTGCCCCACCTGGAGCTGAGGCCCTGCCCCCATACCCAGGGGTGAGCAGAGCCTAGGGGCACACCAGCACAGTCTCTTGGAAGCATTTAAAGGTCCGCCCACTCCAAAGTGCACCCTCCTCAATGCCCACCAGCTTCAGTCTTCAGCTAAGCGAACACTTCAAAGAGGTCTGCTGCCTGTCTCTCTAGGCCAGGTGGGTGTTGGGGGGGCAGTGCCCAGGAGGGGCAGCCAGCCTGTGACATAGGCACTCGATGTGTCTGGGTTGGCCCCGGACAGGGCTCTAGGGTTCAAGCCCCGTCTGCAGCCTTAGAGGGCCAGGTCCTTGGTGAGAAACCAGACCCACAAACCACAACAGAAAGCAACAAGTGGGGGCAGGGTGAGTAGAAGGCCTGGCCCATGTGCTGGGTCCACCAAAGCCTGCTTGTCCAGGGAGAGGACAGCATGGAGAAGGGGGTCAGCAGTGGACCTGGGCTCCCTTCCTAGAGGCTGGAAGCTCAGCTCCTGGTAGGACCCCTTGCTCTCTCAGGTAGAACTCTGGACAGCAGAGGTCTCACTGTCTGTCCACAGTGGGAGGGACATCAAGGCTGGGGATCCAGATTGGGGCCACAGCTGCAGGGGCAGGAGAGATGAGGGGAGCAGACACAGGAGCACATCACTGCTGCCTGCTCCTGGACAGAGAGGGGCTGGCAGGAGGGACCCCCAATGCCCTGAGTGTGATAAGAGCTAAAGGGGGGCTGAGGGGATGCTCCAGGAGGGGAGGGGCTGGAGCACAGGCAGCTCCAGGGAAGTCTACAAACTCCTGCAGGCAGGGTCTCGGGACACGTGCTCAACAGGTGCATGCACGCTGGTCCTGGAGACCCGCCAGGCTGCTGAGCTCCCGCGACATCCTGTGACTCTGCGTGCCACCAACTCCACAGGCAGCCACGCTGCGTGCCTGTTCCTCCAACAGGCCTGGCACATCCAGGACCAGAGGTGAGCTCCAGCCCCTCGCCCCAGTATCGCCCCAAGCCCTGCCCCTCGGAGCACAGAGCCCCACCCCACCAGCAGCCAGTGCCAGGCCCACCCGGACCACCGCCAGGCACCCAGAGGTCTCACTCTCCCCATCCAATCCGGCACCGCCCGCGTCAGGATACATTGCGCGCTGGCCTGCAGGTGCACGTGGTCGCACGCCCCGCCTCCCGCCGCAGGCCACGCCCCACGCGCTCTCTGCCTCCGTCCTGCCAGAGAGCCCACGTCCCAGCCCAGACCTCCTTCCACCCCGAGACTCCGCCTCACCGCACGTCTAATTTGCATGTGCCTAGCTCGTCGACCAATTGCGGGACAGTGGGCGGAGCTGTGTGGCAGGGAAGCCGCCAGTGTGCTTGCGCAGTGTGGTGCCTGAGGTTGGCGGGTCCGCACCCAGGGAAGGGGCGGTGTCTCCTAGGGCGTGTTCATGGCGGGTGTAGGGGAGGGTGTGCGCGCTGGGTCCCTGGCTCCAGTCCAAGGACTTAGCCTGTTCCCCGAGGTCTGGTCCAGCGGAAGATCCTGCGGCGCCCCGTTTCCAAGGTTTCCCTTGGTGACACAGGCACGGAGCCCCGGGGAGCCTGTGCGGCACCCACGCAGCGGGCCGCCCTAGCGCTGGGCCTGGGTCTCCGGGGCCTGGGGATGGAGGGCCCGGGCCTGCACCCCGCTACAGAAGGAAGGGCGCCCCCTGCCCTGGGTCTGTAAATGGAGCCCCTGACGGCACCCCAGAGCCTGCAGTGCAGAAGGGAACGCAGGCCACAGAGGTGCTGCTGCGTCCTCAGCCTGGGGTGCCGCTGGAGGTCCAGGCTCCAGAACAGTAACCCGGTTCCGCCACCCAGCAGAGCAAATTCATTCCGGGGTAGGAAGGCATGGAGAGCCCCAGAGGAAGGGCAGGCCCAGCCAGGTGGACAGCTGCAGACCCCCTTGGGGACGAGGGTCCCCCTCCTTCCAGGTGGGTGGGCCTGGGGGTGCACCTCTCCGCAGTGCCCACTGTCCCAGGGCCGGGGCCTGGCCGGCCCTCCTCTGCCCAGCTGCTCTCCACGTGCTTCTGGGGCAGAACCGCCCAGCTCCTCACGGGGTGGGAGACACCGCGTTTCTCTGCCCGCCCCAGGGAGCGGGTGCCGCCCCGCTGCTCTGTGTCAAGGGCCTGTGTCCTCAGGGCGGGCAGATCCCAGCACTGCTGGGCTCAGCTGTGTGGGTGACAGCCAAGGCCCCCGAGACGAAGGAAGACTCTTCCTTTCCAGGCAAGAGACACGGTTTCTGTCGTGAGACGTGTGCCCATTCGCTCACTTTGTCGCCTTCGGGACACCGCGAAGGTCAGAATGTCACTGCTCACACAGCTTCACAGCAGCCCACACTCTGCGAGGGACCCGTGATTTCTTTTTGTTGTTTTTTCTTTATTGTTTTTTAAAGAGGAAGACAGAGAGATACATCATAAGAGAGAACATCAACTGGCTGCCTCCCGCATGCCCCCCTCTGGGGATTTGTCCCACCACCTGGGCATGTGTCCTGACTGGGAATCCAACCAGCAACCTCTTGGTGCATGTGTTGATGCTCAACCACTGAGCCACACTGGCCGGGCCATGTGTATGGTCTCTGTGTCTGTCTGTGTATTACATGTGGTGTGTTTCCTCGTCCTGACGACATTACTGAAGGGTGATATTTTATTGGCCTAAAAAGATTAATTACTTATATAGGTTAAGCAGGATCCTGTGGTCTGGACAAAATATTGTTTTATGTATATATGTTTTAATTGATTTTTTTAGACAGCGAGAAACATCAGTGTGAGAAACATCCATCAGCTGCCTCATGCACGCCCCCTACTGGGGATCAAGCCCACAATCAGGACTTGTGCCCTGACTGGGAATCGAACCCGGAGCTCTCAGTCCATGGGACGACACTCAGGCCGCTGAGCCACACCGGCTGGGCTGGACAAAATATTTAATACTAAAACTGGTTTAAGTTTGATTTTGTCTTTTAGAGTTATTATCATGAAATATGTTTTATTTTCCCTAAAATTAAAAAAAGTTTATGACATAATACTGGTTAAGTATGTTGGACAACCTTCCCAAGTTTAAATTTTAAGAGTCTTTATAACCGAGAGATAACTTTGAGTTATTCCAGTGGGCCCTGGAACACCTCACGGATTTACTCTCTCGCCTTATAAAAAAAAGTTTTCAAACGAATTAGACCTCTTTACTATGCTTGAAATATCATGGGATGGTTTGCAAGTAAACTAATACTAATAACTGTTCAGTTGGTGTGTGTGTATATGCTTAAATGGACGCTCTACGCATGCAGTCCACCCTGGGGAGAACTTGCAGATTCAACGCCAAGGTCACACCAGGAGCCCAGGGCAGCAGGTGTCCTGTGAGGGGCTCGGACAGGACAAAGGTGAGGGCTCCTGTGAGGGCGGCCGGCAGCGGTCCTGCGGGTGCTGTGGCCACACGTGGGCGGGTCGGAGCGGTTCCGGTGCTCAGTGCACGGTCCCGATAGCCAGGGCAGCGTCGTTCCTTCTAGAGCATTATCAGTTCCCTATTTGTACATGGAAATCATGTTCTAATCTAAAAATATGTGTATACATATACACACACACACATATATGTACACACTCACACATACACACACAATATATATACACACACATTACATTATTCTTCATGTCATTTTTTTAAACAGAACGTGCTTATGTTTCAAACCTGAGACAGGTTTGGCCTCTGTAGTCATACTCAAGCTCTTAGGACCCAGTGACAGCTTCACGATGGCCCCAGGGGCTGGAAAAGGGAAATGAGGCGATGCCAGTGGTGAGGACGGATGAGGAATGCGTGAGGGGCCTGGACAGAGGTCGTGTCTCGGTGACATCACCGTGTCAGACTCCCACGCTCACAGGCGACGGTCTTTCCGTTTTGAACACTGTGGTCCAGGTGGAGTCTCCTGCCGACCACGGGGAGACTGGGAGCGCCCCCCAGTAGGGAGGGAGCTAAATCCGACTCACACGTGAATGTGGACTCCCCTCGCCCCGGCAATTCCAAACCCTTGGAAGTATTGTAAAGATTAGTACGAAATTCAAGACGAGTTCTCTAAGAGCGTGTATTACGCAGAGACCATATGAGCCCAGTACGTGGGCCCCAAACTCTACTTCCGGTCCGGTTATCAGCACCACCCACAGGACGTGCACTGTGACCATGACTAGTGGGTGGCAGCCCGGGAGCAGAGTCCGCCACCCCGGGACACTCTGCGTGGGGCCCGGGACTCTCGGGGTGCGCTTGACAAGTACAGGGTCGTCCAACCCGGTGCAGGACACCTGAAACTAACAGATGATGCTGCCTGGAAACTGACGGACAAATGAGAGGAGCCAGCATGTACCCTGGGGAGGGGTGACATGGAAGGAAACAGAGTCACATAGAGTAACACTATAGGTGACAAGTTTCTCCCTGCTCTGAATCTCAACAGTATGAGCTTTAACGAAGCGCTGGGGTGAGAAAATTAGAAAGATGAGCACTTAGCCGTGCTCATGGGAGCCCTGGAGGAAGGCGTCGCCCTCCTGGGCTCTCGGTGTGCACATCGCCTGGGACTCAGCCCACAGCCACAGTGAGAAGAGTCAACAGGCCCCGTACAACTCTCTGCGTGTCTCCCTGTGGGCGAGTTCAAACAGGGGCTTCCTCAGTCCTTTCTGATCTGCAGGGAGTGTCCCGGGGAAGCAGCCAAGGGGGCCCCACCATGATGAGCACAGTCTCTAGGTATGAAGGTGGTGGCAGAAGCAGATGGTCCTAGTCACCATCTCCTGGGGTTCAGGTGAGGCTGAGGACAGAGGTCCTCCATGTCATTTTACAGGAATTGTTATTTAGCAGGAAAGTGTTGTCTCGGAACGTTACCGCCCATGGGAATCAATGGTGTTTATCCACGGCCTTGCAGTCAAATGTGTCAGCATCACACTTAGGTTCTGTCCTCAGACACGGTCACTGTTCACCCCGAAGCCTTTGCAGAGACGCTACACCTGAGGACAGGTCCATGGAGCGGACTCGCCTTACCGTGAAGTACAGGTTTCTAGGCAGGTCGTATCCTTGTCTGCATGAGACTCACAGAACTCGAAGCAATAACTGAACTTGTGAATAATAATGAAAGGGGCAGGAAAGAACATCAGAATCAACAGGAAATGGTACAAGAGTAAGACAACTAGTCACAGTGGGCACTAGGCATAGTCAGAAAATCGGGATCATCCTTTGAACGTTCGTGGTGGGTGCTTTGCTCTGATTGAAGACCAGCCCCTCTGACCTGCTGGGAGCTGACCTCAGGACCGCTGTCCATTCTCCTGCTCTGAGAGCCTGACCCCGTGGAATCAGGAACAGTGACTCACTGGGGACCAGCCCTGCAACCCCAGCCCACACTCCTCCCTTGGCCTGAAACCATTTTCGCCATTTATTTCCTTTTCTCCCAACTGCATTTCCTCAGGTACTCATTGTTTCTTAATCTTTTTTCTTTCTTTGTTTTTTGGTACGTGCCCCTAGCAGGAACTGAACCTGGGAATCTCTGGTGTGCAGGCCATGCTTCCACTGCTACCAAACCGGCCAGGGCAAGTTTCTCTCATCTTTTAAAGTAGGTGGCAAAGTGAGGGGAGCAGATGTCCAGGTGACTCACTGCGCCCACACTGCTGGTAACCCAGGAACAAAGGCTCCTTTGCGAGTCACCCTCCTCCCTCCTAACTGGCTCACGTAGTGCCAGGCAGTCAGAACCAGTGGTTGTCTGGTTTCAGTTAGGTGGTTCTGGCAGGACCGCAGGCGGGACCCCTCTGGGGTGAGTACCGGGGACCCCGTGGCTGCCTGGGACTGGGGGCTCCCGGGACCAAAAGGAGAGGACTGTCATTATCTGCTGCTGGAGCCCTGCCTCTGGCTCAGCACAGCTGGGCTCGTCCCTCAAGGTGAATGTCCTGCCCTGTGGCCCTGTAGCTGTAACTGTCACCAGGGAGTTGGAGCCTGGCCAGCTCCTGGGTGCAAGGGACCCTCACGGTCCCTGCCTGGTCTCTGGGCCGATCAGCTGAGCGTTAGGTGTTGCCCCGGGTGGTGCAGAGCCCTCTGCCTGGCACCCGGCCTGGCACCTGTCGGCCCGCAGATCTGTCGCTGTCTGTGGTGCGCTGGTACATATTGTATGTTATCGTGGCCTTGTTTTTGTCTTGTGAGGCTTGGCCTGTCACTTTGCTCAGCAGGTTTGAAGGTGGGAGCATATCCCTCCTGGCTGGGGGCCCAGCCCTGTGGTGTGAGCCCGGGCAGGGGTGGCGGGACCCCCCAGCAGCTGTGCAGAGTGTTTCCCCGGGACATCCCTGCTGGCCACTCAGCTCAGGGCCGCCAGGCGCCTCTCTGATGAAGACCAGGCCTGAGAGCTGGGGCTGTCTGTGGGCGCTCTCGGTTCCTGTCCCTCTGTCCCCTGCTGCCTCCCATCTGCTGGGGACTGGGTCTGCTCTCCGTGTCTGCTGAACACGGGAACCGTCCCACCCTCCATGCCCCCTGCCCTCAGACCCTGCGAGGGTCATTTTCGGGGCCGGGGGCTGAGGGAGGATCTGGGCCGGTGCCGTCCTTCCCCGCGAGCTCTCGTCCCCTTAGACGTGGTTGGTGTCTGTGTGCACAGGGGGCGGGGGCTCTGCCCACCTGCCAGACTTCAGGCTGTTCGTCCTGAGGCTTCTACTCAGAAGGATCTACACTGATGGCTGGAAGGGGGGCGAGTCTCACTCTCCCCGGGAGGGAAAGACGGATGGAACCGGCTGCACACGGCCTGGACCCCCGCTGGAGGCGGCTCTGGGCTCCCGGGAAGCGCGGGGCGTCCATCCCGCCAGCCCCTGGAGGCTGCGGAGCTGCAGGGCTGCCCAGGTGAAGGGACAGGAAAGGCCCCTTACGTTCCAGCTGCTGAGGCCCTGGCCAAGGCTGGGCTGCTCGCCCCCTCCCCCCGCCCCCCGCGGCCCCTGCCTAGGCCGAGGTCACTGCAGTGCCTCAGCTCACTGAGCACCCCAGGGACAGTGGTCCCCCAGAGTCCTGTGGGGCATGGAAGCTGAATTGACATCTTTTAATGTTACTAACACAAAATACAGGTCCGTTTGCCTGGGTCTGCAGGAATTTATGTTACAAAATGTGCAAAGAAAATGGCTTGGGTGATGACTGACTGTTTTTAAGAAATAATAAATAGAGGTCACTAAAATGAAGAGTTTTTGAGAAAGCTTTTCAGTAATAATTATATACATCCAAACGTAGCTTACCAAAGTCATGGTAACTTAGTCTTTGGAGGTTGTCTGTGTTAGATGAATAAAATGTTAAACAGCTAGATCTTTTTACACTAACAGGACACTAAAATGTTCGTTAATCTGAGTTTGCCGAGTCGTGGCTTCTGATTACAGAAGGTAGAGGACGGATTTAGCTCTGTCCATGAATTTTTGTTTGAACAATGTCATTGAAAATGTGAATATATTTGCCAGTCTGAGGAATGTTTATTAGTTACTTGTCACACACACAGTAGAAAAGAGCAAGTCTGGCTGGTGTGGGTCAGTGGTCAAGCGTCAACCCTGCACCGGGAGGTCACAGTTCCATTCCTGGTCTGGATGCATGCCCAGGTTGTGGGCCAGAGCCCCAGTGAGGGGCATGCATGAGGCAGCCAATCTATGGTCTCTCTCATTGATATTTCTCTCTCTCTTCCCCTACATGTCCTGTGGGTGTGACCTCAGTGTGCTGGGTCAGTAAGGGGTGAGAGGAGGACTCAGGGCACCACAGGAGTTTGAGGGGGTCACATGTGTGGGCCCCCAAACTCCCTGAGCAGTAGCAGGTCACCTCCTCTGCCCGGTGCAGAGTCAGCCATCCAGGAGCGGGTCCCAGCGGCTCCCTGGGCCCCACATTCAGTCCTCGGGGGCCTGGAGCAGTCAGCAGGCACCGTGGATGCTCAGAGGTCTGCACCCTGAAACATTCATCAGCGGGTGGGTCCCTCGCAGGGATCCTAATGCGTCTCCTCCACGGCCCCGGGGCTGATGTCTGGCAGGACCAGAGACCTGCGGGGTGGGAAAGTCTGCGGGTTTGGCTCTGTCTGCCTTGTCGTCAACTGCAGGTACATTTGGTATGAAGACGCTAGGTGGCATGGGGCAGGCCCCCAGGATGCTGGTCCCCCCTCGGCAGCAGGTCAGGGGCCCTGTGAACACCGCAGGCTTTCATGTGCTCCCAGGCCGGGCCCCAGGGTCCTTCACATTCTCCACTGGCCTGCGTGGACGCCTTCTCCTCAGACCCGATCCCGGGCCCCACGCCAAGGCCACCCACCCACTCAGGGCTGGGCACCCCCTCCACCCCTTCCAGCGTGTGACACCTTGTCCCTGTGCTTCCGGAGACATCAGAAGGGCTCTGTGTCAGCGTGGGCTGGGCGTCCAGCCATCAGCCACAGGAGGGGACATCCCTGGGTGTAGTCAGGGCCTGAGAGGGACCTGCCGGACCTGTGGAGCCAGACACACCCCTCAGGGTCTGGACTGGTTTGTTTACACCAAAATGGCCATGTCATTGGTTTGGGACGTCGCAGAGGAGAGGAGCTGTGGGGGTGCCATGCCCAGCACCTGAGCCAGGGACACAGGAGATGAGCAGCCAGGGGTGGGGGCTGACTCTCCCAGTCGCTCCCCATCTGGGCCCCCAGGGTGGTGGGTGGGCTGCCTCTCTGGAGCCCCAGAGCCTGACCCTTAGTTGGGGTCTGTCACCCCAACCGGCCCACATGTGCCCAAGTCTGGGGGCAGCTCAGGTGCTGGGAAGACCCCAGGGGAGAGCCCCTCCTGCCCGGGAAGATTAGGGTTCGGTTCTGAACACAGTCTGCACCCGGGAGGCCCTGGGCAAGGCCAGGTCTCTTTCTGAGTCCCCATGGCCCCATCTGTGAAATGGGGGCAAGAAGTCCCCAGCCCCGCCCCTCCAGGGACAGGTGGGAGTGGATGTGACCATGGTGGGGAGCCCCTCCTTCTGGGTGCTCAAGGGGGACACAGTGCCCCCCTCTCCCAATGCCTGTCCAGCCCCCACCAGACCTGATCTCTGGAATGCTCTGACTCAGACAAGGAATCTCAGACTCCCCGCTGAGGCACAAGCACAGACACCTGCCAGGCACAGGGCTCCGCCCCCAGAGCTGTCAGTCACTGCAGCTGAGCATCAGAGGCTCCTTCCTGTGCAGAATCCACAGGTCAGCTCTCTGGGGTGCAGAGCAGCAGGGAAAGTGCAGGTGCGTGTTGGGGGGCACCCACTACCACTGGAGACTCCCAGGGAGGCTGATGGACAGGACGGGCTGGGAACTGCTCTGCAGACACTGGGCTCACCCGCTGGGCAGGAGCCTGGTGAGGGCTGTGCCTGGTCCCCCCACTCCAGGGCCCTGATGACCCAGCCCGTGCCCCTCCCCCCTGGCCTGTGGGTCTGGGAACCTGGGGCCTGGAGGGAAATTACTGCTGAGCCCAAGCTCAGTCTGTCTGCACTTTCAGACCAGCATTCAGACGCAAGGAGGAGTCCTGGGCCTGCCATGGGTCCTGCTGGCAGGGACTGAGGGTCCAGAGGAGGGACATGGAGCCTCTGCAAGGCTGGGGGCCCCCACCCTGGAGCCTGGCGCCCAAGGCTGCTGCCCTGAGACTGGTGAGTCCTCAGATTCTCTTCCTCTGCCCCCCCCCCCAGAGCCCCACTCCTACCCCCTGCTGTGCCCAGCAATCTGCTCCTCCTCAGTGTGTCCCTGGGCCCTGTCCCTGTCCCTCTCACACCAGACTTTGTCCCCAGCAGCCCCGCTCTTTGGGCTGTCCCAGCCCCTGACACTCCGTTCCCTGAGCACCGGGAGTGGGGGGCACCGGCAGGAAAGTCTCCTTCTGTACCCTACCCCCACCACCTCATTCAGGGGTGAGAGGTGAGCCCCCCCACGGGGTGAGGGCGCTGGGTCGTGCTTTAGGGCAGAAGCCCAACCGGGGCTGAATCCACCCACAGCCGCAGCCCTGTCCTGGGAGAAACTCGAATATCTGTGCACTGGGCGGGAGGCCGCTGCTCCTGGGCTGTGTGGTTCCCTGTAAGCCCATGCGGGTACCCCTGAGGATGACCCCTGTTTGCCGGGGCCCCTCCTAAGCCTGTGTCCCCTGTCAGGACCTTCCTAGGCCTCTGTCCCCTGTCAGGACCCTCCTAAGCCTGTGTCCCCTGTCAGGACCCTCCTAAGCCTGTGTCCCCTGTCAGGACCCTCCTAAGCCTGTGTCCCCTGTCAGGCCAGAGAACCCTGAAAGCCATCCCTGCCCTGACCCTGTGCTCCCAGGGCTGAGCGGGACCAGCAGGGGCAGCAGCGAGGCCCCGGTTCCTTCAGGCTCCGCCCTCCAGGGCTGGGGCCCCAGCTGGGGAGCAGAGGGGCAGAGCTGGGGACCCAGACCAGGCAGTGCCCTCCCCAGGCTTCAGGGTGGTCAGTGGACAATCCTGTCCTGGGGCCACCAGCTTGGTCCCCACAGGGCACGACCCTACACAGCTGCTGGTGCCCATTACTCAAGGGGGTGAGGCTGAGGCCCAGGCAGCTCTTCTGACCCAACGCCCTCCCGTCCCCTTAGGCCCTACTGTGTCTCCGTCTGGGAGCCCTCCTCAGCGAGGACAGGCCCCCCTGCAGGGACGGGGAGTACCCGGTGGGGGCCAAGTGCTGTCCCAGGTGCAGCCCAGGTGGGTGCAGCCCTGCGGGGACCCCTGGGGAAGCTGTGGGTGGTGGGCAGGGCTGTGGGCAGGGGCAGACTTTCCAGCCTGCCCAGGCCTTGGGCCCCTCAGTTCCCAGTACCCACCACTGGGGTGCAGAAGGGAAGGTTGCCGGGGGGACAGGAGCCAAGGTCACCCCATGCAGCTCTCACACCTCAGACCTTCACTGCACAGGGGACAGGGGCTCGGGGTGGCCACCCCATTTATGGCCAGAAGACTGGATCTCAGGGCCGGGCATCGGTTTCTCCGGAGGCCCCACATTCTCCCAGAACCTCTCACTTCACACAAGGTTGGCTCACTGTGCCGGGACAATCAGCTCAGGAGCCCTTGATCCCTGTGGGAGGTGTGACCTCTGCCCGGGCTACCGAGGGGTCACCCTTCCTGAGTGTGTGGACCTCCGGGCTGCAGGACACCGGGTGAAGGAGGCCTGTGGGGAGACCACAGGGACAGTGTGTGCACCCTGCTCCCCGGGGACCTACACTGCCCACCGCAATAGCCTGGACGAGTGTCTACCGTGCCACCTCTGTGACCCAGGTGAGAACACTGAGCCCACCCAGCTTTGTGCTGAGCCCCAAATCCCCATCACAGCACACAGGACTCTGAACACATCAGGCTGTGCCCAGAGCCAGGCCTCCTTCACCTGAGTGCAGGGTCTCGGACCCCTAAACTCCTCGCCCACCCGAGAACCCTCCTGAGGCTGAGCACTGGACCCGAGGCCTGCTTCCTGCCCAGGGCAGGTGGTCTGGGCTGGGCACCCCAGGAGGAAGGCCAGGGCCGAGGTGGAGGCCAGGATGCTTGGGGTTCAGGGAGGTGGGTGAGCCTCCTGCTACAACCACAGATCCCCCAGGGAGCCTGTGTGACGGGCTGAGCCGGGGCAGATGGCAGGAGGCTGTCTCAGGGGGGCTCCCCACCCACCGCCAGCTGAGGGGGCTCCTGCCCTGTGGCTGCCATCTGACCAGCCTGGTTTACAGGATGGGAACCTGTCTGAGGGCGTCTTCAGGGGGGCAGCCTGGGGCTGGGACTGGCCTCAGCCTGTCCCTACTGACGGGACCTCACTTCCTGTCGGGCCCAGGCTGGGAGGTCTCAGTGTCCCCCAGAGGCCTGGCCTTCTGTGCGGGACACCCGTCCACCACCCCTGCCGCTGGCCTTTCCCTGCCGGCTGCTGGTCACCTCCCTCGGACCCCCTTTGGGACTCTCCTGTGTGTCGGCACCTCCCGACAGTGTGTTCTGGCAGAGCCTGGGGGCATCGGACAGGGTCCCAGCTGGGAGCAGAGTTGGGCTGAGGTCCCATCACCCAGGGCGCTCCCCAGACCTCGGGCAGGAGCCCTAGGCCTGCAGGCGCTGTCCAGCCCTCAGCTTGGTTTCCCCCAGTGACGGGGCACTCACCACCAGCCCTGTGTCCTTGCTGCGGGTCTGACTCCTTCTCTGGGTCCCAGACACGGGCCTGGTGACCAGGAGGAAGTGCTCCAGCACCGGGAACACTGTGTGCGGCTGCGACCGAGGTTATTTCTGTGTCCTCGTGGACGGGGACCACTGTGCTGAGTGCAGGCCCCACAGTGACTGCCGACCAGGCCAGAGGGTGCAGGAGACAGGTGAGCCCAGCACCCAGTGAGGACACAGAGCAGACAGACCCAGGGGTGGGGAGGCCCGAGGAGCCCTCTGCCCGACACTCTCGTTCTCAGGCACCGAGCGGCAGGACACGCTGTGTGAAGACTGCCCGCCTGGAACCTTCTCCGCAGGGGGCACCCAGGCGGTGTGTGAGCCCTGGAGCAAGTAGGTGATCCCGGGTGGTCCTCAGTGCTCCCCTGGGAGAGAAGGGCCCTCCCCCAGCACAGAGACTGTGGGCCCCACCTGCTCCAGTCTATGGGTGTCACACTAGTCAACAGGGGAGGGGTCCAGTGCTCCTTGATTTCTACCCTTCACACCCCATCTGGTCCCCTCCTCAGGTCTGTCCCTGTGTCTGTGTCTGTGGCTTTAACAGTCCGTCCCTGACACCAGCTCTGTCTCCACCCTCTGTCATCTCCATCGCTGTCCCTCTGTCTTGTGAGGGTCCCTGTCCCCTGGCTGTCCTGCCTCCCCGTCCTCTCCCTCTGTCTTCCCGTGGCTGCGGGACATGGAGTCAGACAGACCACGTTCACCCAGAGCCGCCCCCGCACGGGGCCCCAGGCAGCAGCCTTCACCTCTGTGAGCCCGGCTGTGCAGCGGGACACTGGAGGGTCCCCGTGAGCATCAGGCCCCCAGGGTGCCCAGGCCTGCGACCCAGGTCCCCACCGCTCCTGTCCCCCAGGTGCAGCGGACCCTTGGAGATGGAAGCCAAGCCTGGGACCAATAGCACAGATGTGACCTGCTCCTTGTCGTCGTTCAATGTTGCCGTCCTGTGTGTCTGCACTGTCATCCTTGTCATCCTCATCATTGGGTCACTGGGATACTTTATCATCAGAAACAGAAGGTCACCTGGTAAGCAACAACCCCTGGACTCATCAGGGCTCAGGTCCCAGCTCTCATTCCCCCACCCTCCCTGGTCTGTCCCTCACAGTGGGGGAGGTGTGGCACTGGGGTCCGGGAGGGCGGGACTTCCTGTCTGAGGAGCCCTGTGCCCAGAGGTGTCTGCTCAGCACCTTGGACCCTGAGCTGCCCTCTGCCCTCAGGGGACAGAGAAGCACAGGAGCCTGGAGCCCTGGGGGAGGGGCCCACGTCATTCATTCCCTCCTTGGTTCCCCCTCTCCCACTGTCCCCTGCACAGGGCTCTGTGTGCCCGGGGAGCCCGAGTGGCAGGGGGAGCGGGCACGGAGCAGAGAAAGGCACAGGGAGAGGTGCAGGCTCTGTCCTCTGTCCTCACCCGGGAGGGGCGGGGCCAGGCTCTGAGCAGCGGGGCAGTGTCCCTTCTCTCCAGATCCTGGGGCACCCCCTCCTCTGTGGGGTGCTCACCCCTCTCCCTGGTTGGTGGTCTGACTGGGCTGAGTAGGGACTGAGTTTGGCAGCTGGCCAGGTGGCAGGGGTGCCCTGAGTCTTGTCACCTGTCCTGGCTCCCTGGGGCAGGCCTGGCAAGGAGCCATTTACATTGGTCTGGCTGCCTCTGAGGGGCCGTCGCTCCGGGAAGTTGTAGGGTGAGGGGCAGAGCTCTCGGGTTCCCCCAGTGTGTGCTGCCCCTCCCCCCCATTCACGTGTCTCTGTTTTGCAGAAAAAACCACCCAGAAGACACACAGTGAGCAGGTACTGATGCTTGTCCCACCCTGGAGGTGATGCTGCTGGGCTGGGTGGGGTCCCAGTTCCCTGTGGGTGCTGGGTCCTGAGGGTGCAGTGAGCTCACTCGGGAAGGGAGGCCACTGCTCCTCCCCTGGGAGACCGGGCTGACCCTGAGCATCCTGGGCTGAGGGCAGGACCCGGCTCAGTGTCTTCGTGCCAAATGTACCTGCAGTTGACGACAAGGCAGACAGAACCAAAACCACAGATTTCCCACCCCGCAGGTCTCTGTGGTCCTGCCAGACATCCGCCCCGGGGCCGTGGATGAGACAGCATTAGTGATCCCTGCGAGGGACCCACCCGCTGATGAATGTTTCAGGGTGCAGACCTCTGAGCGTCCACGGGGCCTGCTGACTGCTCCAGGCCCCCGAGGACCGAATGTGGGGCCCGGGGAGCCGCTGGGACCCGCTCCTGGATGGCGGAGCCTTCACTGGGCAGTGATGACCCGCTACTGCTCAGGGGGGTTGAGGGACCACACATGTGACCTCCTCAAACTCCTGTGGTGCCCTGAGTCCTCCTGCCAGCCCTTACTGACCCAGCACACTGAGGTCACACCCACAGGACAATCTAGGGAGAGGGAGAGAGAGATAGAAACGTGGATGAGGGGGAACATCGACTGGCCGCCTCCTGTACCCCCCGCACTGGGGATCTGGCCCACGACCTGGGCATGTGCCCTGACCGGGATTCGAAGGGTGACCTCCTGGTGCAGGGTGTACACTCGATCATGGAGCCACACTGGCCGGGCTTGCTCTTTGTCTCTGTGGGTGTGACAAGTAACCAATAAACATTCCTCAGATTGTCAAATACATTCACATTTTCAGGACCCATTATTCAAACAAATGTTCACGGACAGAGCTAAATCCGTCCTCTACCTTCTGTAATCAGAGGCCAAGACTAGGCAAACTCAGATTAACTGACATCTTAGTGTCCTGTGACTGCAGAAGTACTGTGCTGGCCTGTTCCTATGGCCTCGCCGTGATGGTCACACAGAAGCCAGGGTGCAGCTGTCAGGGACAAGCTGAGGGAAGGCCACTGGCCTGGTTGTCCTCTGAGCAAATTTGTTTTTTGTGTGTGAGAGGGACAGGGCCCAGGGAGACACTGAGGAGGAGCAGATTGCTGGGCACAGCAGGGGCAGGAGTGGGCTCTGGGAGGTGGGGGGGGAGCACAGAGGAGGATCTGGTGACTCAGTCACATGACCTCAGCCTTGGGTGTGAGGCTCCAGGGGGGCGGCCCCCAGCCTTGCAGAGGCTCCATGTCTGTCCTCTGGACCCTCAGGCCCTGGCTGCCATCTCGGGACCCCTGCCAGCAGGACCCAGGGCAGGACCCCAGGACTCCATCTTGCTGCTCCAGGAAGCAGAAAAGTTTGGAAACTGGTCCTGGGCTCAGGGAGTCATTTCCCCTCCAGCCCTAGGGCTCAGTGTGGGCGGAGCACTCTCTCCGCAGTCAGTAGGGGGCGCCGCAGGCACAACCCCCTCACCAGGCTCCTGCCCCGCCGGTGAGCCCAGAGTCTGCAGAGCAGTCTCAGCCCGTCCTGTCCACCAGCCCCCGTGTCCTGTGGGAGTGGGTGCCCCCCAAGCATCCGCACGGTCCCTGCAGCTCTGCACCCCAGAGAGCTGCCCCGAGGCTTCTCCACAGGACTGGCCTCTGAGCTTCTGGTCACCTGGGTCCCCCTCTGCTGGGGGCGGGGCTGTTCCCACCACATCCCAGAGCTCAGCTCTCAAGGGCCCTCCTCCCCAACTCCAGAGGCTGGGCCCCCATTGGAGGAGGGGACCCTTGCACACACATGGGGCTCCCCACAGTGCGCATATCCTCTCCCACCTGTCCCTGGAGGGGTGGGGCTGGGGGCTTCTTGTCCCCATTTCACAGATGGGGCCATGGGGACTCAGAAAGAGACCTGGCCTTGCCCAGGGTCTCCCAGGTGCAGACTGTGCTCAGAACCGAACCCTAATCTTCCCGGGCAGGAGGGGCTCTCCCCTGGGGTCTTCCCAGCACCTGACCAACCGTAGACCTGGGCACATGTGGGCAGCCTGGGGCGGCATAGCCCTACCCACATCCCAGGGGCAGGCTCCGGGGCTCCAGAGAGGCAGCCCACCCACCACCCTGGAGGCCCAGATGGGGAGTGACCGGGAGAGTCAGCCCCCACCCCTGGCTGCCCATCTCATGCTGTCCTGCCCCACGTGCTGGGCACGGTACCCCCACAGCTCCCCTCCTCTGGGAGGTTGCAAACCACTGACACCTGGCGGCTTTGTCTGATCACACCTGTCCGGACCCTGATGTGCGTGTCCGCTCCACAGGCCCCAGGAAGGTCCCTTAAGGCCCCGTCAGCCCCAGCGCCCACCCTCCTGTGGCTGATGGCTGGACACCCCGCCTCGCTGACCTGCAGCCTTCTGAGTCCAGGGACCAGGTGTCACTGGCTCAACGGATAGAGTGGGGTGTCGCTCTGAGCTGTGTGGGGTCCTCAGGGCCTAGGCCCAGGATCACTCTGGGAAGTGGGCATGTCCACATGTAGGGCAGTGAGCGACAGCTGAGGGCCTGGCGGGGGGGGGGGTCGGGAAGGGGGGGTTGACAGTCTGCAGTTTCGCTGAGAGCCCTCTGTGACCTACTGGTCAACTTCTACCTCCACACAGTCCCCTCCCTGACCCAAACTGCCCTTCACGCCCTACAGTCCCATAGCGAGCAGCTCACCCTGCCTGCCCTGCCCTGTGCTGCCCTCACTGCGGGGCCCTGTCCCCTGGGAAGCAAGGACCCCCCTCCCTGTCCTTCCCTCTGCTGTGATTCCCCCCCAGCCCGCTCAGCGGCGCACACAGCAGGACCCTGAGCGGGAGGACTGTGCTCCCTGTATGAGCCCCTAACTCTCCTCGGAAAGAAATCGCAGAGAAAAAGTGGAGACTCGTACAGACCTCGGGTGGACAGGCTGGCTGTTCCCGGACACCCCGGGCCCCTCGCACACTGTCATCAGCCCACAGCGTTTCTCAGTAGGTGACTCATGCAGGGCGCTCTCCTCACAAACGACCCCACACGCCTTGGTTGTCACCCGGGAAGGGGACAAGTTTCCTTGGACGGGCTGCCCCAGGGGTCCTGAAGGGTCCCCCCTATTGTCTCAGATGCTAAAGGTGATTTATTGATGTTAAATTTCCTACATATTCGCCTCTCATCCTACCTGTGCGTGATTTCTTTTTTCTGATCATAAGTTTATTCAACACAAAATAATCCTTCCAACTTTACTGAGGTGGTTGACCATGTCCACCAGCACATCTGCCTCTAAACTGGAATTCGGTTGCTGGCCCAGCCCCAGCCTCGGCTTTCTTGTGGGCACCGGGGCACAGCGCTCCCCCTGCAGGTGTCTCTGTCAGCTTCCCCGCCTGAGTCTTGCAGGCCGCTCACCCTCCCCACCGCTGGCCTTGCCCCCAGCCTCAGGCCGGCTGCGGCCCACAGGGGCAGGCACGACCTCAGGGGGCACGTGGAGGTGATCGCGGAGACACTGACGCCCTCCTTGGTAAGGTACCAGTAGAAGTGTCTCCAGGCAAACTGTTCCTTCGTGTAGCCTCGGGACTTGAGAGACTGCATGGCCTTCGTGACGGGAAGATTAGGCACGTTCTCGTCTGCCAGCTCGGGGTGTTTAGCATGTGCACACCTTCTTGGCCACCATCACCCCCTCCTTAAAGAGGGCTTCATAAATGCCAATCCGGTTCGTCTTGGGCATCAACATCGCAACAGCGGCTGCGTCTGAGGACGGAGCTGGAAAGTAAGGGTCCTGTGGGTGATTTAGTTTATGCTCTAGAAAGTTCCCGAACTCCCAAAGGACACAAGGTACCTGTCACACCAGCGACCTATAAAGGGACGTGATTGAAGGTTCTTATTCACCTGAATGAAATCGGCCCCTGAACATAATTCTTATGTGTGGGCTTGTCCACTGGTGAAGATCGAACAGGCTCCACGTACCCTGGTGGTATCTGTGCCTGTGATGACTCACGGGTCACAGTCCTGAGGCAGCCATGGGGGTGGGAAATCGATCGCAGCACAGCCTGGCGTCACACACACACACACACACACACACACACACACACACACTGCTGTCGATTATCAACATTCCAGGACATTCGAAAGCCGTCACCATGGAAGCAAAGGAAATTCTTCGGGTCATTCGGAAGCTGGATGGTTTTCCCGTGGCCAAGGCAATGGGCAGAGGCTCCACATGTCCCAGCCTCAGGGCGCTCAGGGGGGACCTCAGCCACGTGCAGTGTGCAGACGGGAACAGGGTCCTGTGGGGAGAAACCGCCCAAAACGGGGGAACAGATTTGTCTGTATCCTGCAGAGAAATAAAATAATAAAATAAAATAATAAAATAAAATATAATAAAATAATAAAATAAAATATAAAATAATAAATAAAATAAAATAAAGAAATAAAAGCAGCCCGGCCGGTGTGGCTCAGTGGATGGAGCGTCGTCTCATGGACGGAGAGGTCCCAGTTGGATTCCCGGTCAGGGCACGTGCCAGGTTCTGGGCCAGATCCCCAGCGGGGGGCGTGCAGTACACAGCCAGTCGATGTTCTCTCACTGACGTCTCTATCTCTCTACCTCTTCTTTGCACTCTCTCTAAAATCAATAAAGAAAAATTATTTAAAAAATAAAGATTTATGAATAAATAAAATAAAATAGTACATAAATAAATAAAGCACGTCCTTCTTCTGCAAGGCCCTCTGTACAGGACCAGAGCTGCGGCCCAGCAACAAGCAAACCCCAGCACATCGTACCTGGGCCATCTTTCAAAAGGCTGGTTTGGCTCAGGGGTAGGAGTGTCGCCTGTGGACCCAAGGTTCACAAGTTTGATTCTAGGTCAAGGGCACATGTCGCACCTGGGTTGCAGGGTCCATCCCTGGCACAAGTTCGGGTCGTGTGGGAGGCAGCCTGTGGATGTGTCTCTCTCACTTCGATGTTTCTCTCTCTCTCCCTCCCTCTGTCCCTTCCAGTCCATCTAAAATTCAGTGGAAAAATTTCCTCCCATGAGGATTAAATAAATAAATGAATAAATAAGAGCCCACACTGAGGATGGTAGGAGGTGTGGAGGCACCAGAGGGCTGGCTGGGCTCCCACCGGCAGCCCCTGAGGGGTATGTGAGCTGTGAGAAGTCCCCCTGAGAAGTCTGGGTTCAACCCCCAAGCAGGTGGAACAGGGAGGTGCCCACAGAACACTCGGCTGGAAGAGCAGCAGAGCAGAACTTCTGTCCATCAGGGAGAGGCACTGGGAACACCGGCACCCACGTGATGGGCCAGCACCCTACATTTCAGCTCCAGCACCTCACCTTGGCGCCAGCAGAGGGCAGACTGGGCTGGTGCTGTGTGAGGAGAGGCAGAGGTTCCTGGCACTGGGGAGAGAGCTGGGAAGGAGGCCATCGGGTTCCTGTGTGCAGTCATTTCCCTGCTACAGAAGCCATTTTCCTGGGGCAGACTTTTCTCATCAAAGTGGGTTTAGCCTGGGGGGCAGCACCCAACTGCGGACCCCTTGAAATCACCCCCCCACCCCCACCGGCTGTGAGGAGGTAGCGGCTAGTACAGAAGCACATCTGAGCCTCACCAGCTCTCAGAGACTTCCACTCGGTCAGGAGGCAGAGACACGTCTCTGGCTGATGTGAGCCTTGGGCCTGGGTCACAGTTGTGGGATTTCCTGACTTTGTGGATCAAGCTATGAAGGTGGCTGTCTGGGCCCCTGTGCTGAGCCATTAGTCCATGCTGCAGGATCTGCTTTCTTCAGGCAGAGTGTTAGACCCCCAGCAACTCTTGCCAGCAGAAAGCAATTGCCTCACCTGCTGGAAATCCTCGTACTCTGCCTGCCTGGGGATGGGGGGGTGTTAACATCCCACTGAGGACTGCACCCTGAGGCTGATTAACTGACGGAGACTAAGAGTCAGCCTGCAGGCAGAAGCCGATCTCTGGGACATTTGAATCTTTGCCTGCTTGTGACTCTACCCCGGAGAGTAAGAGCAGACACTGGTGTTCAGCTCGGTCCCTTCCATACACATCCACACCCAGCAGAGGGAGCCACAATCTGCAGAACATCCATGTCCACAGGAAGACTTTGCTGGCTCCAAACCCTGCTGAGACAGCGAATATAGTGAAAGAAAGAAACAAGTTTCAAAGGAAAGAACAAGACAATTCTCCAAAAGAAGGCCTATGAAGTGGAGTTAAGCAAGTTATCAGATATAAAGTTCAGAGTAATGATTATACGGATGCTCAACAGCATGAGGAAACATATAGAAACAATTAAAAACAACCCATTGTCAATGAAAAATGACAGCAGAAAAAAAGAATACACTGGAAGAACCTGGCCGGTTTGGCTCAGTGGTTAGAGCGTCGGTCTGCGGTCCAGAGAGACCCGGGTTCTGTTCCCGCTAAGGGCGTGTACCGTGGTTGCAGTTTGTCCCAGGCCCTCGTTAGTTAGGTCGTGTGGGTGGCAGCCACTCAATGTGTCCCTTTCACATCAATGTTATCGATATTTCTTTCTCTCTGTCTCTCCCTCCCACTCTATCGGAACCAAAAATGGAAAAATGTCCTCAGGTGTTGATAAAAATGAACCAATAACAAAAAACATAAGAATACACTGGAAGAAATAAACAGCATATTATAGGAAGCTGAGGATCAGATAAGTGAATTAGAGGACAGGGAAAAAATATCACTCAACCAGTGAACCAAAATGAAAAACAATTGAAAACCAGGAGAGCCATGGCCAGTGTAGCTCAGTTGGTTGGAGCATCATCTCGTACACCAAAAGGCTGTGGGTTCAATTCCTGGTCAGGGCACATACCTAGGTTGCAGGTTTGGTTCCTGGTTGTGGCCCATACCAGAGAAGACTAATCAATGTTTCTCACATCGATGTTTGTCTCTCTTTCTCTCTCTCTCTTCTTTCCTCAGTGTAAAATCAATAAACATATCCTCATTAAGGATTACAAATTTAAAAATAAAAATGTGCCCGGCTGGTGTGACTCAGTGGTTGAGCATCAACATGTGCACTAAGAGGTCACCAGTTCGAATCCCAGTCAGGGCACATGCCCAGATTTTGGGCTCGATATCTGTGTGGGGCATGCAGGAGGTGGCCGATTGATGTTCTCATCTTTCTCTCCCTCTCCCTTCCTCTCTCTCTACAATCAATTGAAAAAATAAAAATGAAATAATAATAAAATTAAAATTTAAAAACTGGAGTTCACTTTAAGAAAGCTGTGGGACACCATGAAATGTAACAACATGTGCATCGTAGGAATACCAGAAAAATAAAGTGATCAAGGCTTACAGAATCTATATATAGAAATAGTGGCAGAAAACTTTTCTAATTTGGTGAAGGAAAAGGCATACAAGTTCAGGAAACACAGAGAGTCCCAAGAAAGAAAAACGCAAAGAGGCCAATGCCAAGACACAGCATTATTAAAATGCCAAAAATGAAAGACAAATTGAGAATTTTAAAGGTAGCCAGAGAAAAACAACATTAAGAGCCCCCTGTTACCTTATTTCACAACAGAAACACTACAGGACAGAAGGGAATGGATTGAAATAGTCAAAGTCATGACAAACAAGGAGCTGAATCCAAGACTATGTTCAGCAAGACTATCACTCAAAACTGAAGGTGAAATAAAGAGCTTCCCAGACCAAAAAAAAAAAAAAAACAAAAAACGCTGAAGGAATATATTACCACCAAACCAGCCTGGAAGAAATGTTAAAGGGACTCCTGTGATAAGCAGAAGTAACAGAGAGAGAATATAGGCATAATAAACAAAATGGTCAAGAAATAAGTACATATCAATAATAACCTTAAATATAAATGGAAAAGACACATCGTAGCTGAATGAATAAGAAAGCATGACCCATATACATGTTGTCTACAAGAGGCCACCTCAGAACAAAAGACTCACACAAACTAAACATGAAAAGATGGAGAAAATATTTCCAAGCAAGTGGAAAAGAAAATAAAAATACTCATATCTGATATAATAAACTTTAAAATAAAGGCCGTAACTAGAGACAAAGAAGGCCACTACATAATATTGAAAGGATCTATCCAACAGGAGGATATAACCTTGGTAACCATATATGCACCCAACATAGGAGCACCAAAAGATATTTTTAAATTTTTGGAGGACTTCAAAGCAATACACTCCTAGCAGGAGACTTCAACACCCTGCTGACATCACTGGGTAGATCCTCTAGACAAAAAATTAACAAGGAAATAGAGACCTCAATGACACATGAGATCAGATGGATTTCATTGATATTTACGGAGAATTACACCCACAAAATGGAGTTTATACATTCTTCTCAAGTGCACATGGGACATTTTCAAAGATACGCTCCGTGGTACCACACAAACTAAATCTCTACAAGTTCAAGAAGGTTGTAATCACATCAAGCATCTTCTCAGGTCACAACAGCATGAAACTAAAAACTATTTAGAATAAAAACCCTCAAAAACATTGAGACACATGGAGGCTAAATATCATGAGCTTAAACAACGAATGGTAAAATCAATGAAAATGAAGAGACAAAATCTGTGGGACGCAGCAAAAGCAGTCCTTGGAGGGAAGTTCATAGCATTGCAGTCCTACCTCAAGAAAAGAAAAATGTGTAATTGACTATCTAACCCTAAAACTTAAAGAACTAGAAAGGGAACAAGTAGAAAAACCCAGAGGTGGCAGAAAGAAGGAAATAATAAAGATCAGAGTGGAAATAAATGAGAGATAAAAACAAACAAATGAAAAAACAATACAAAAGATCAATGAAACCAAGAGCAAGGGATCTTTGAAAAAATAAACAAGATTGATGAACCTTTAGCCAGCTTCACCAGGAAACAAAGAGAAAGGACCCGAAGAAACAAAATGAGAAACAAAAGAGGAGAAGTAACGGCTGACACCACAGAAATACCTAGGATTGTTAACAAATACTGTGAATCCTTATACGCCAACACATTGGACAACCAATTCCTAGAATCACACAGTCTCCCAAAACTAAGCCAGAAAGAACCGGAATACCAGAACAGACCAAATACAACTAAGGAAATGGACAACCAATTCCTAGAGTCACAGAACAGACCAAATACAACTAAGGAAATTGAAACAGCAGTCAATAAATCCCCACCGAACAGAAGCGTGTGTCAAGACAGTTTCACAGGGCAGTTTTACAAAACATTCAAAGAAACACTAAACCAATTCTCTTTAAATTAGTCCAAAAAAGTCAAGAGGAAGGAAGACGTCTAAGCTCTTTCTATGAGTCCAAGGCCAATGTAATCCTAATTTCAAAACCAGATAAAGACCCTACAAAGAGAATTCCAAGCCAATATCCCTGATAAACATAGACACCAAAATCCTCAAGAAAATATTAGCCAACGGAATCCAACAATTTATTTGCCCCGACCAAGTGAAATTGTTCTCAGGGATGCAAGGCTGGTACTTAAATGTGAGGGGTGGCCACGGAGCCTAAACTGAGCCTGGAGACAGGGCCGGAGGCGGGGCTCAGCGATGGGGTCCCCTAGGCAAAGAAGAGGCTCCTGCTGGGTATGGAGTTCAGACCTTTCCCAGCTGCGACGCTGGGGTGGTGCGGAGCCACCTGGCACAGAACCCTGGGAGTGGAGAGGGCGCTGAACTCCTTCCAGCTGCAGGTGGACAAGGCCCCCTCCTGCCTGCAATCCTCACCCCCGCCTGCCTGCATCCTGGCCAGTGGGGGGCAGGGAGGAGCTTGGGTGGTGCCCAGGTGGTTCTAGTTCTGTGAAGTATATCGTTGGTGTTTTGATGGGGATTGCATTGAATCTGTAGATTGCTTTGGGTACTATGAACATTTTAATGATGCTAATTCTTCGAATCCAGCAACATGGTATATGCTTCCAGGAATTACCATTGACACAGTATTAAAATGCAGAGACCTATTCAAATTTCTCCAGTTGTGCTACTAACGTCCTAACCCAGGACCTGGCATGTCTCTCTCCATCTCCTTCAGTCCGGAGCAGTTCTCCAGGCTTTGTCTCTCCTGACCTTGGTGTCTCTGAAGCACACGGCCAATGTGGGGCTGTTTATCCTGCCTTCTACATTTAGTAGCTGGAGTTGTACTATAAGGACAAACGTATTCATGTCAGTAAGGATTCTTGTTTTACTCTGCAGAGGAAGCCTCGCTGTCACTGGAGGAACAGGGGCGAGTGTGCATTTCACAGAAACCACTCTCCTGGCGGGCTGCTCGCGGAGAGCAAGTCAACAGTCCTTACAGGGCGCAGGCGGACCCTGTTTCCACAGCGGTTTAGTCTCACTCATTTGTGTGGACCCCTCGCGTGCACGGCCCCTCTGCTCCAGGGAAGGAGACATTTCAGACGGTCCTCCCCGGGCTCCCAGCCACACCGGGGGTGACAAGGTGGTCCTGGGGAGAAGCATCACCCTGGCTGCTGGGGCGTCTCCCCCTCCACCTGGGCTCCACCCAAGCTCCTCTCTGCCCCAACTCTCCAGGACGCAGGCCCCACACAAGTCCGGGCTCGCCCCTCCGCCCACTGGCCAGAACCCAGGCGCCAGCGCGGGTGGGGTCTCCAGACGGAGCCCTAAGGCGCCCTCCTCCTCAGGAGGCTGGAGGTGGGAGGTCAGCGCCCTGTCCATCCCTGGGGATCTGGGCAGAGAGCTCTGCCACCACAGTGTCCAGCTGACAAGGGTGCTGACCTCGCGCACAGCAGGAGCGGGTTCTGTGCTGAGGTGTCCCTGTCGCCCAGCCCCCCTCCGGCCCTGTCTGAGGCCTCAGCTTAGGCTCCATCGCCACCCATCGCATTTATTGATTTGCAAATATTGTACCAGCCTTGCATCCCTGAGATAAATCCCACTTGGTCATGGTGAACACGTTTTTGAATCCCATTGGCTAATATTTTGTTGAGAATTTTGGTCTCTATGTTCATCAGGGATATTGGTTTGTAATTCTCTTTGTAGTGTCCTTATCTGGATTTGGAATTAGGGTTATCCTGGCCTCATAGAGAGAGCTTGGCAGTCGTCTTTCCTCTTGACTTTTTTGGAATAGTTTGAAAAAAATTCGTGTTAGTTCTTCTTTGGCTGTTTTTTAAAACTGCCCTGTGAGGCTGTCTTGACTCAGGCTTCTGTTCGAGGGGGATTTATTGATTGCTGCTTCAATTTCCTTAGTTGTTATTGGTCTGTTTGGGTTTACTGGCTCTTTCTGGTTTAGTGTTGCGAGACTGTGTGATTCTAAAAATTGTTGGCGTATAATTGTTCACAGTATTTGTGAACAATTCTTTGCATTTTTGTGGTGTCAGTTGTTCCATCTCTTTTGTTTCTGATTTTGTTTATCTGGGTGTTCTGAGTCTTTTGTCTTTGTTTCTTGGTGAAGCTGGCTAAAGGCTCATCAATCTTGTTTATTTTTTCAAAGATCCTGATCTGGGTTTCGTTGATCTTTTGTATTATTTTTTCATATGTTTGTTTTTATCTCTGCCATTTATTTCCACTCTGATGTTTATTCTTTGTTTCTTTCTGGGTTTTTCTTTTTGTTCATTTTCTAGTTCTTTAAGTTTTAGGGTTAGTCAATTACAAATTTTTCTTTTGTCTTGAGCTATGAATTTCCCTCTCAAGACTGCTTTTGCTGCATCCCATACATTTTGTCGCTTCATTTTCATTGGTTTCCAGGAAGTTTTTTATTTCTTCCTGGATCTCCTTGGTAAACCATTCATTATTTAATAACATCATATTTAGACTCCATGTGTTTGAATGTTTTTGAGTGGTTTCTATTCTAATTGTTATTTAGTTACATGCCATTGTGATCTGAGAAGATGCTTGATAAGATTTCAAACTTCTTGAACTTGTAAAGATTTAGTCTGTGTCCTAACATGTGATCTATCTTTGATGTCCCATGTGCATTGAGAAGAATGTATATACTCCATTTTGTGGGTGTTTATTCTCTGTAAATATCAATGAAATCCATCTGATCTTATGTGTCATATAAGTCTCCATTTCCTTGTTCATTTTTAGTCTAGAGGATCTATCTAGTGATGTCAGCAGGGTGTTGAAGTCCGCTGCTCTGGTTATATTGCTGTCGATTTCTCCTTTGAAGTCCTCCAGAAGTTTTGTAATATCTTTTGGTGCTCCTATGTTGGGAGCATATATGGTTACCAAGGTTATATCCTCCTGTTGGATAGATTCTTTCAATATTATGTAGTGGCCTTCTTTGTCTGCAGTTATGGCAATCATTTTGAAATCTATTCTGTCAGAGATGAGTGTTGCTACCCCAGCTTTTTTTCTTTTCTTTTCCATTTGCTTGGAAGTATTTTCTCCATCCCTTCACATTCATCCTGTGTGAGTCTTTTGTTCGGAGGTGGCCTCTTGTAGACAACATGTATATGGGTCATGCTTTCTTATTCATTCAGCTACTATGTGTCTTTTGATTAGAGCATTCAATCCATTGATATTTAAGGTTATTATTGAAAGGTACTATTTCTGGCCCATTTTGTTTATTATGCACATATTCTCTCTATTACTTATGCTTATCACAGGAGTCCCTTTAATATTTCTTCCAGGCTGGTTTGGTGGTAATATATTCATTTAGCCTTTTTTGTTCATCTGGGAAGCACTTTATTTCAACTTTAATTTTGAGTGGATAGAGTAGTCTTGGATTTAGTTTCGTGTCTGTCATTACTTTGAATATATCAATCCATTTCCGTCTGTACTGTAGTGGTTCTATTGAGAAATCCATTAATATGGGGCCTCTTTTGTAGGTAAAATGTTTTTTTTTCTCTTGCTGCTTTTAATTGCCTTCTTTTTTCTTGGGACTTTCTGTGCTTCCCAAAATTCTATGGCTTTTGCTTTTCTCTAGCTGCCTTTAATATTATCAATTTCTCTTTATTTTTGGCATTTTATTAATGATTTGTCTTGTTATGGGCCTCATTGCCTTCTTTCTTCTTGGGGTTTTCTGTGCTTCCCAAACTTGTATGACTTTTCCTTCACCATGTTAGGGAAGTCTTTTGCCACTGTTTCTTCAAACAGATTCTCTAACCCTTGATTACTATCTTCTTCTTCTGGTATTCCTATGATGTAGATGTTGTTACATTTCATTGTGTCTGACAGCCATCAGCTGCCTCCTGCATGCCCCTCACTGGGGATCAGGCCCACAACATGGGCATGTGCTCTGACTTGGAATTAAACTGGCAACTTCTTAGTGCATGGGTCGACACTCAACCACTGAGCTACACTGGCTGGGTGCAATTTTATTTTATTTTTATTTGTAGTATTTAATGACAATATGTTTATTGATTTTAGATAGTCGAAGGAAACGAGAGAGAGAGAGGATATGGATGTTCTGCAGGTTGTGGCTCCCTCTGCTGGGTGTGGATGTGTATGGAAGGGACCAAGCTGAACACCAATGTCTGGTCTTACTCTCCTGGGTAGAGTCATAGGCAGGCAAAGATTCAAATATCCCAGAGATCTGCTTCTGCTTGCAGGCTGACTCTTAGTCTCAGTCACTTAATCAGCCTCAGAGTGCAGATCTCAGTGGGATGTAAAACTCCCCCACCTCCAGGCAGGCAGAGTAAGGGGGTTTCCAGCAGGTGATGCAATCGCTTCCTTCTGGCAAATGTCACTTGGAGACAGAAACTCTGCCTGAAGAAAGCGGTTCCTGCAGCATGGACTAATGGCTCAGCACCAGGGCCCAGGATCCACCTTCATAGCCTGGTTCACAGAGTCAGGAAACCCTACAACTCTGAGCCAGGTCCAAGGCTCACATCACCCAGAGATGCGTCTCTGCTTACTGACTGACTGGGAGTATCTGACAGCTGGTGAGGCTCCGACTGTGCTTCTGTACTAGCTGCTAACTCCTCACAGCCAGGGCTTGGGCATTCAAAGGATTCACAGTTGGGGACCACCCCCCTGGCTAAAGCTACTTTGATGAGAAAAGTCTGCCCTAGAAAAATGGTTTCTGTAGCCTGGGGAAATGACTCTTCACAGAGATCCCAATGGTCTCCTTCCCAGCTCTCTCCCCAGTGCCAGGAACCTCTGGTTCTCCTCACACAGCCTGCCTCAGGAGTGGAAGGTGAGTATGATCACCTCCCAAGCTGCTGAGGACCAGAACCCCGTCCTTCCCCCACCCTCAGAGAAGGTGAACCTCCCTCAGTGAGCTACCACCAGCAGCAGCTGCATCAAGCAGGGGGAGTGGCCCCACCAAGGCCGCCAGCAATATAGCCTCCAGGAGCCTGATGCCACCTCCACCTAATGTCCAGCCTCCCACCCACACTGGGGTGGCGGCAAGGGGCGTCCAGTGACCAGGCAGGTATTGGGGGGGGGGGTAGGTGGTGGGCGGGCACTCAGGCACTCAACCAGAGGGCACAGGAGCCGCAAGTTCCCCCAAGCACAGCGGTCAGGCAGCGGAAGGGGCGTGATTTTTCACTGCCAGCCTGGCGGCTTCTCCACCATCCCAGGTTTGGCAGGAGCAAGTGAAGTCCAGTAGGACTCCTACCTTTGGGGAGTTGAAGGTAGTGATTTTGGGCGCAGGCATAAAGTGCTCTTGGAGAGAGTTGAAAAACACTCTGCCCCATGTAAACATGTGCACTAGGACGACACTCCCCTTCCTGCGTCTGTTTGGAAACCTGGGGTCAGAATAAATTTTTCCATCCTTCCGCCTGTGGTGAGACCCAAATACTGCCAGGGGGAGGGCTTCTTTGGATGCTTTTCACCGTGTTCCCCTGTTAGGCCTGAAGGCCCAAATGGTTGAAATAGCCCAAAAGTTATATAATCATAGGACACCCCTGGGGGAAAAGAGATGGAAAAAAAGAGGGCAAAGTCGGGTGTGGAAGAAAGGAGGTCTTGGGAAGTAGCCAGAAGAAATGAGAAGCTGGTCATGGGCATTGGTACAGGGACGGAAGGTCAGAGCAAGTGAAGGAAAGATGAGGTGCAGCTGCATCAGAGCATTAGGAGAGAAAGGTTGATAAAAGTGGGCAGCGGAACAAAGTGAAAAGCCATCCTGATTTAGAAGAAACAAAGTAAAAAGCCATCCTTGATTTAGAAGGATGACGGGGCCAAGGTTTCTTACAACTGAGCCCCTGGGAGTCCAGGGTAACAACACAAGTAGGGACAAACTAGACAGGTTCCTAATACATACTGGTACAACCTACTCACTCCTGACCGAACCAGTGGGGCCCCTAGCCTCCAAAATACATCCATGTACGGGGCCACCGGAGAGTCAGCCCTCTTAACTCTGGACTTCAAAAAGAACTAGAGACTTTGTGGAAAAAACTGTGACTTATTTGTTTCTGGTCATGCATGAATGCACATGCCTCCTACTCGGACGTGATCTCCTACAGTGATTGATCACCTGCTGGTCACTGCCATCCAGCCCAGCCCCACATCAAGCTCCACAAGATGTTGACCATCAATCCTGCCAGCCTGCTTCCAGATGATGACCCGAAGGAACCTCTACAGGACTGCCTGGAGGTAATCAACATAGTGCAGACAGCCCGCCCCGACCTCAAGGATGTCCCACGGCCATCATCAGATGAGCTATTGTTCACGGACGCGGGTACCTATGTCCAGGAAGAAATTGGGTATGCCGGGACAGCAAGAATAACTCGGGACCATGTAAGCTGGTCACTGTCCTTGAATAGGAGAACTTCTGCCCAAAGAGCAGAACTAGTTGCCCTAATCCAGGCTCCCCAATAAGGCAAGGGAACGTCAGTACCATCCACACTGACAGCAGTTATTCCTTTGCCACAGTGCACGTGCATAGCGCCATCTACCAACAAGGAGGATTATTAACCTCGGCTGGGAAGGACATCGAAAAGGAAACTCCACAGAGGCTCGGGGAAGTCCTGCTTCAGATCAGGAGCTTGAGAGGCAACCCTAAAATCAGTGGGGTCTCTGCAGATACACTTGTTCATAAAATGACTTGGCTGAACAGAAGCAAGCACCCAAGAACCAAACGGTGGAGGACACTTCCTGATGAGAGGTTGTTGCTCCGAGGCTCTAGGTTGAACTTTAGTCAACCAGCTGCACCAGACTACCCACTTAGGTTACACCAAGCTTACTGAACTCCTGAGAGGCAGGTGCTACATACACAATTTAGACACTGTGGTGGAGAGCACTGTGTCGAGGTGCACTCTCTGTACCCAGGTTAATGCTAAGCAGGGTAGAAAACTTCCCCTGGGAATTTTGGCTCGAGGAGCCACTCGATGGGAACATTGAGAAATAGATTTTACAGAAGTTAAGCCCCCAGCATCAGGATGTACATACCTCCTGGTTTACTTAGACACCTCCTATGTGTAGGTTGAGGCTTACCCTACCAAAACAGAGACAGCCACCAATGTAGTTAAAAAATTACTACCAAATTTACTTTAGAAACTGATGGAAACTGGACCACTCTGCTCCCCCTGGCCCTCTTACGGGCGAGGTGAACCTCATACAGGGACGATTCTCCCCTTATGAAAGTATGTATGGTCGACCTCCTCCCATTCTTCCCAAGCTCCGGGAAGAATTAAAGGGTGCAAGTTCATGGAGGCCCTGCAGTGCACCCAGAAGTCCATCCATTAAACATGTCCGTTATGCCCTACCTGTGCCCAACTTGTACCCTGTGCACTCCTTCCAGCCTGGGGGCTCAGTGTGGGTAAAGAAGTTCACCACCCAGGGACTAACGCTGACCTGGAAGGGACCATACACTGTCATCCTGACTACACCAATGGCCGTCAAGGTCAACAGCATGCTGACCTGGCTGCACCATTCCCGGTTGAAGTCGGACAAGAAAAATAGACCGTCCAGGCCCCTACAAACCCCTTAAAAATAATACTCTCATGAGTATCAGAATCTTGACATTGCCTTTACTCTGTATAAATGGGATTGGGAACATAGGAATGGAACCACAGGGAAGTCCTTGCCAAGGTGACAGCAGGGGAACAGGAACAGGTGCAGTTCACCATAGATCTATGTTCCCTATTTAAGGATGGTATCCCCATATACCAAGCAGACAACAAAAAATTAGTAAGGGTTCCAAGGAATAGGAGTCTATGGCAACAGGGCTCATAGTCTTGTGGGTGAGGAAGAGGCAGGTGGTGTCCAGTAATGTCACAGGGAAAGGGAGAAGGTGGAGAGATATGCAGATGTGTGTAGGTCTGAGTAGAAGGAGGAAAAGAAAAGCTGGGGGATGTACAGACAGCAGGTGGATTGAGCAAGCTCTCAGGGTCATGTCAGGGAAGGGACTAGGGAACTTGAAGAAGGATTGTGTAAGTCGTAGAATGTCTGTGCAAGTTGAAGAAGGATTGTGTAAGTTGTAGACTGTGTAAGTTGAAGGAGGATTGTGTAAGTCGTAGAGTGTCTGTGCAAGTTGAAGAAGGATTATGTAAGTAACAGAGTTTCTGTGCAAGTTGAAGAAAAATTGTGTAAGTTGTACATTGTCCGTGCAGTTGAAAAAAGATTGTGGACAGGGAAGAAGCAAAGAGAAAAGAATAGACTAAGTGAAAAGATAAAAAAGGATTTTAAAAAAAGAGACAAACATATTACAGGAAGACAAGACATTGGAGGAATAGTCAAGAAGGGATGATAATAGGACACTGAGTGAGAGAGGGAGAGCTTGTCCCTGGCGGTAGAATAACAGTCTAGGATGTAGTCGAGGGACAATATATCCCTGTCCCAGAGGAGGAAAGAGAGTCAACGATTTGACTCATATACGTAAATACAATGGGGAGTAAAGTTGACTATTTAAGTAACTCCATTCTGACCAGCAATTGAAACACATACACACCCTGACTCATCTAATCACCACGGCCTTAGGAAACCAGAACCATGAAGATAAAGGGATTAGTAATAGCCTTAAGAAACCCAGAAATAAACAAAAAAAAATTACTGTGATTAATGATTGCCCTGACCTTTGTAACAGCTCCTCATGCTCCCATCTGCATCAGTTTCCCCCTAATGACACTAAGGAAGCAATAAGAGGATGTGGCTTTGGTCTTTACAAGCGGGACAGTAAGAATGCTCATGACTGTCGATTTGTGGAGACTATGCTCCCTGCAGCCCACTGGTGAATAGAGAGCTCCTCTCATTTACAATTCACCTGTGCGTCTCTGATTATCTCGCTGGCACGTTATAACACATACTACCCAAAGCAATCCACAGAAACGTCCCAATCCCTATTAATATTCCAATTACATATTTCACAGAAGTAGACAAATACCCCAAAAGTTTATATGAATCCATAAAAGACCCTGAATAATGGCAGCAATCTTGAGAAAGAACAAAGTAGGAGAGATCACAATACCGGATATCAGGTTATACTACAAAGCCACGGTAATCAAAACAGCCTGGTGCTGGCACAAGAACAGGCATGTAGATCAATGGAACAGAACAAAGAACCCAAAACTCAACACAAGACATTATGTTTAATTAATATTTGACAAAGGAGGCAAGAGCATATAATGGAGTAAAGGCAGTCTGTTCAAAAATGGTTTGATAAACTGGGCAGGTACATGCAAAAAAAAAAAAAAATGAACCTAGAACACCAACTACACCATACACAAGAATACATTCTAAATGGATAAAAGACTTAAATGTAAGTCATAAAAACATAAAAATCCTAGACGAAAATGTAGGCAACAAAATCTCACACATCACACACAGCAGAATTTTCACTGATACAATGGCTAGGGTAAGAGAAACAGAATAAATGAATAAATAAATGAATGAATAAATGGGACTACCCCAAACTAAAAAGCTTCTGCACAGCCCAAGAAAACAGAATTAAAATGAAAAAAGATCCCACTTTTGGGAGAACATATTTTCCAATGGCATGTCTGATAGGGGATAATTTCCAAAATATAGAATACTCATACAACTCAAGAAGAGGAAGACAAAAAAAAAATTTTTAAATGGGCAGAGGACCTAAATACACACCTCTCCGAAAGGACATGCAGATGACCAAGAGACACATGAAAAAATGCTCAACATCACTACTCATCAGAGATGCAAATTAAAAGGACTATGAGGTATCACTGCACATCTGCCAGAATGGCTGCCATCAATAAATCACCAAACAACAAGAGCTGGCGAGGGTATGGAGAAAAGGGGACTCTAGTACACTGCTGGTGGGAATGCAGACTGGTGCAGCCACTGTGGAAAATAATATGGTGTTTCCTCAAAAAAGTATAAATGGAACTGCCATTTGACCCAGTGATCCCACTTCTAGGAATATACCCTAAGAAGGCTGAAACACCAATCAGGAAGAATATATGCACCCCTGTGTTCCTAGCAGCACTGTTTACAATAGCTGAGATCTGGAAACAGCCCCAGGGTACATCAGTAGATGAGTGGATAAAACATGTGTGGAACATTTACACAGTGAATCACTGATGTCTCTCAGCCAGGTGAAGCCCAGGGAAGGTCCCAAGGAGGCCCCTGCATCTTTGTCCCTGCTCAGTCCCCTCCCCAACAGTCCCTCCTCTCAGGAGAAAGCCCCCTGAGCATTGACTCTGAGGCATGGGGACAATGGGGGGGAAAATGTGAATGGCCAATGGAGCCTCACATTAGAGATGTGAACCCCTCCCTCCTTGAGGCATCTCAAGCCTCCAGGACAGACAGGCTGTATTTGGGGGGTTTCCTGGAGGTTTTCTCTATGATCCTGTCCTCCCTGTTTGGGGTAGAACCTGCTGGCCAATGATCCATAATTAATATCCCTCCCTGAGGAAATACCACTCACTTCTACTGAGCGCCCTCTGCTCCTGCCCACAGGACCATGCAGATCTCCCCCACTCACCGGCTTGTAGGTCCTCTGCCCCCACGCAGCTGGCAGTGTCGGGACCCTCCATCTGCCCACGGTGCTGGGCTCCATGCAGAACCTGGCCACCTTCCTGGACGTATTCCAGTGCGCCCAGGGCACCCCCATGCACCCACAGGTGTGATGTTGCAACTGGTCATGAGGCCGAGCCACCCAGTACTATGCAGGCCCACACCAGATCAGAGGCCTCCCATGGTCTCTGAGACAGTGTAGCCAGCAGGGACTTGGAAAACCTCACCAGGCAAGGGGCTCTGTGCCTGACCTGGAGCTGAGGCCCTGCCCCCATTCCCAGGGGTGAGCAGAGCCTGGGGGTACACCAGCACAGGCTCTTAGAAGCATTTAAAGTCTTCTGCTCACTGCAAAGTGCACCCTCCTTAATGCCCACCAGCTTCAGACTTGAGCTAAGCAAACACTTCAAAGAAGTCTGCTTCCTGTCCCTCAAGGCCAGGTGGGTGTCAGGGGGCAGAGCCCAGGAGGGGCGGCCAGGCTGTGATACAAGCACCCGATGTGACTAGGTGGGCCCCTGACGGGGACTCTAGAGTTCAAGTCCTGTCTGCAGCCTTAGAGGGCCAGGTCCTGAGTGAGAAACCAGTCCCAGACCACCCACAACAGACAAGACCAAGGGGAACGGGGTGGGGAGAAGGCCTGGCCTAAGTGATGGGTCCAGCAAAGCCTGCTTGTCCAGGGAGAGGACAGCATGGAGAAGGGGGTCAGCAGTGGACCCCAGGCTCCCTCCCTAGGGGCTGGAAGCTCTGCTCCTGGTAGGACCCCTTGTTCTCACTCAGGTAGAACTCTGGACAGCAGAGGTCTCAGTCTGTGTCCCAGACCTGCCCAGCACCCTGGCTCTCCCCCTGCACCCAGCCTTCTGTCCACCCTAGGAGCCCAGCTCTCCCTGCAGGGCAGGACATGCAGAGTAGGCCTGAGTTACATGATGTTAAAGGAAGGATTGAGGCCCAGAGCTGACATGCCAAATGGGGGAGCAGGACTCGCCTGGACTCTGCCCTGGGCTCTGTGAGGGTCCCTGGGGAGGAGTCCTGGGCCTGGAGGTGGGGGCAGCTCAGCCTGGGCTCTTGTCCCAGCTACTCCTGCTGAAGTGGCACCTGGTTAGTTCAGATTCTCATCTGAGGTGACCAAAGGTGGGGGGCAGGTGTAGCTGTCTCAGGAAAGGCTTTTAGTTCTGATTCCAGACCAGAGGCACCACTGGGACCACACTGTCTGTCCACAGTGGGAGGGACATCAGGGCAGGGGATCCGGATTGGGGCCACAGCTGCAGGGGCAGGAGAGATGAGGGGAGCTGACACAGGAGCACATCACTGCTGCCTGCTCCTGGACAGAGAGGGGCTGGCAGGAGGGACCCCCAATGCCCTGTGTGTGATAAGAGCTAAAGGGGATCAGGGGAGGCTCCGTGAGGGGAGGGGCTGGAGCACAGGCAGCTCCAGTGAAGTACCGGGTTCTAGAAACTCCTGCAGGCAGGGTCTCGGACCACAGGCTCAGCAGGCGCATGCACGCTGGTCCCGGAGACCCTTCAGGCTGCTGGGCTCCCGCGCCATCCTGCGACTCTCCGTGCCACCAACTCCACAGGCAGCCACGCCGCGCCTGGTCCTCCAAAGGGACCCACAAATCCAGGGCCTGTGAGGGAGCCTTGAGCTACAGCCCCGCCCCCAGTCCCGCCCCCAGCTCTGCCCCTGGGAGCTCCCAGCCCCACCCAGCGCCCCAGACCACCAGCAGCCAATGAGGGGCCCATTTGGACCCCCGCCCCCCACCAGTCCGGCCTCACCCTCCCAACCCAAATCGGCACCGCACGCATCAGGACACACGGGCGCGTGTATGCGGTGCAGGTGCACGAGGCCGCACGCCCCGCCTTCCCGCAGGAGGCCACGGCCTCGCCCGGCCAGGCTGCCCCCTGGTCCCCTCCAGCGCCCGGCTGCAGGCTCGGCCACGCCCTCACCCCTCACCACGGCGCTGTGACACCTTTCAGGGTGGCCCAGGTTTCCCGCAGGTGACACAGGCACTGAGCCCTGGGAGCCGGGACGGGATGCAGACAGAGGTTCAGCCTGCGCGCTGGGCTTGGCTCCCTGGGGGCTGGGGACTGAGGGCCCGGGCCTGCACCCCGCTGCAGAAGGAAGGGCGCCCCCTGCCCAGTACACGGAGGTGGGAGCCCCTGACGGCACCCCAGAGCCTGCAGTGCAGAAGGGAACGCAGGCCACAGAGGTGCTGCTGCGTCCTCAGCCTGGGGTGCGGCTGGAGGTCCAGGCTCCAGAAGAGTAACCCGGTTCCTCCACCCAGCAGAGCAAATGCATTCCGGGGTAGGAAGGCATGGAGAGCCCCAGAGGAAGGGCAGGCCCAGCCAGGTGGACAGCTGCAGACCCCCTTGGGGACGAGGGTCCCGCTCCTTCCAGGTGGGTGGGCCTGGGGGTGCACCTCTCCGCAGTGCCCACTGTCCCAGGGCAGGGGCCTGGCCGGCCCTCCTCTGCCCAGCTGCTCTCCACGTGTTCCTGGGGCAGAACCGCCCAGCTCCTCACGGGGTGGGAGACACCGCGTTTCTCTGCCCGCCCCAGGGAGCGGGTGCCGCCCCCTGCTCTGTGTCAAGGGCCTGTGTCCTCAGGGCGGGCAGATCCCAGCACTGCTGGGCTCAGCTGTGTGGGTGACAACCAAGGCCACCGAGATGAAGGCCGACTCTTCCTTTCCAGGCAAGAGACACGGTTTCTGTCGTGAGACGTGTGCCGATTCGCTCACTCTGTCGCCTTCGAGACACCGCGAAGGTCAGACTGTCACTGCTCACACAGCTTCACAGCAGCCCACACTCTGCGAGGGACATACCTGACCCAAGGGTTTGACTTGGGGCACTGAGAGGTGCCCAGAGACCAGCTCCGAGCCTTGGCCAGGAGCCCAGGCATGGGGGGACGGGGATGGAGAGGGGAGACAAGGGGCAGATGGAGGGCACAGGGCGGTGGGTTGTCCAGCCCAGTGCCCCTCAGCAGCTGCGCCAACCCCTGTTGCACGTGGGTGTTGGTCAGGAATGGGCCTCTGGGAGGGAGCTGGTGCTCACCTGCAGCTCAGGACCCCTGTGTGCACGACTCTGTCTCCGCTGGGGTAACATCTCTGCTACATATTTGTGCAGAGAGTGGGGTGTGAGATTCCTAATTCTTCCCCATGAAACCCCAGGAGCATTGACACCCGGTGACAGTGAGCACACCCAGCCACTAAGGGTGGGTTCTAAACACCGTTCTCCATAGAAACAGCCAGGGCTGGGGGAGGGATGCCTGGTCCTGGGACTAGGGAGGGTGGAGCCAGAGGCCTGGACATGCGGTTGGGCCAGGCATTCCGGAGAGGCTCATGGGGTGAGAGAAATGTGTCTAAGAATCCAGGAGCAGCTTAAAGTGCCCCCTCATGGAAAGATCTGGGAGGACCTTAGCACCAGAAGGAACAGGATTAGTGGGTCAGACCCCAGTGAATAAGATAGGAAACCATGAGGCCATCGGTCATCAGTATACACGAATGCATGAATGGACAGGTGAGTGAGGGAGGGAGGGAGGGAGTGAATGAGGACAGTTCTTCCCAGTGCAATGCCTTTGTGGGGAAATAAAATCAATGGAGACACGTGTGTCCGTGGTCTCACACCTCTCCCCACACACACTCAGCCACGTGCAGCGGTGTCTGTTCAGGGTTTCCCTGGGAGTCTGGCTGGAACTGGACATTGACTTACCCTCAAAGTATCTCCCCAAAATAGCTTCTAATGAGCAATGAAAATATAAATGGAATGTAAGTCCAACTGGGAAATACCTTCCAATAATCACATTCATGTCCACTGTGCCCAGTCCAGCCCCCGAAGGTGCCCACAGGCCCATCCTGCAGCTGAGGCTCAGGGGGCTGGAGCAGGTGGGGAGACAAGATTTCCTGTGGGAGTGACCTCGGGGTGCTGGGTCAGCAAGGGGTGAGAGGAGGGCTCAGGGCACCTCAGGAGTTTGATGAGTAGGCGTGTGTGGTCCCCAAAACCCACTTAGCAGGGCTGGTCCCTTCCTCTGCGCGGTGCAGGCTCAACCATCCAGGAGCGGGTCCCAGTAGCTCCCCGGGTCCCACATTCAGTCCTTGAAGGTCTGGAGCACTCAGCAGGCCCCTTGGAGATGCTCAGACTTCTGCATCCTGAAGACATTCATAAGCTGGTGGATGTATGTAACGGAACGGGGATGCTGTCTCCTCCACGGCCACCGTGGTGACATCTGGCAAGATCGGAGACGCCTGCAGGGCTTGGTCGGCTGTGGTGTCCCAGTCCGCCTGCTGGATCTCCACTGTGGAGTACATTTGGCATGAAGACGCTGGGCCGGCTCCTGCCCTCGGCCCAGGATGCTCAGGGTCAGCCCGGTCTCCCAGGGGAGGAGCAGTGGCCTCCCTTCCTGAGTGAGCTCACTGCACCCTAAGGACCCAGCACCCACAGGGAACTGGGACCCCACTCAGCCCAGCAGCATCACCGCCAGGGAGGGACAAGCATCAGTACCTGATCCCTGTGTGTCCTCTGGGTGGTTTCTACTGCAAAACAGAGACACGTACATCGGGGGGGGCACACACTGGGGGGACCCCAGAGCTCTGCCCCTCACCCTACACCTTCCCGGAGAGATGGCCCCTCAGAGGCAGCCAGAACAGTGTGGATGGCTCCTTGCTGGGCCTGTCCCCAGGGAGCCAGGACAGGTGACAAGACTCAGGGCACCCCTGCCATCTGACCAGCTGCCAAACTCAGTCCCTAACTCAGCCCAGTCTGACCACCGACCAGGGAGAGGGGTGAGCACCCCACAGAGGAGGGGGTGCCCCAGGATCTGGAGAGAAGGGACACTGCCTGGCTGCTCAGAGCCTGGCCCGGCCCCTCCCGGGTGAGGACACAGGACAGAACCTGCCCCTCTCCCTGTGCCTTTCTCTGCTCCGTGCCCGCTCCTCCTGCCACTCGGGCTACCCGGGCAGACAGAGCCCTGTGCAGGGGACAGTGGGTGAGGGGGAACCAAGGAGGGAATGAATGACGTGGGCCCCGCCCCCAGGGCTCCAGGCTCCTGTGATTCTCTGTCCCCTGAGGGCAGACGGGAGCTCAGGGTCCATGGTGCTGAGCAGACACCTCTGGGCACAGGGCTCCTCAGACAGGAAGTCCCGCCCTCCCGGGCCCCAGTGCCACACCTCCCCCACTGTGAGGGACAGACCAGGGAGGGTGGGGGAATGAGAGCTGGGACCTGAGCCCTGATGGGACCAGGGGCTGTTGCTTACCACGTGACCTTCTGGTTCTGATGATTAAGTATCCCAGTGACACAGTGACGGGGATGACAGTGCAGACACACAGGATGACAACTTTCACCGAGGAGGAGCAGGTCACATCTGTGCTATTGGTACCAGGCATGGCTTCCATCTCCAAGAGTCCGCTGCACCTGGGGGACAGGAGCGGTGGGGACCTGGGTCACAGGCCTGGGCACCCTGGGGGCCTGATGCTCACGGGGACCCTCCAGTGTCCCGCTGCACAGCCGGGCTCACAGAGGTGAAGGCTGCTGCCTGGGGTCCCCGTGCGGGGGCGGCTCTGGGGGAACGTGGTCTGTCTGACTCCATGTCCCGCAGCCACGGGAAGACAGAGGGAGAGGAGGGGGAGGCAGGACACCAGGGGACAGAGACACTCACAGGACAGAGGGACAGCGATGGAGATGACAGAGGGTGGAGACAGAGCTGGTGTCAGGGACGGACTGTTAAAGCCACAGCAGAGACAGAGGGACAGACCTGGGGAGGAGGAGAAGGAGGGTGGATACAATGACCCCTGGACTGCTCCCCTGTGGCAGCCACACCTGGTCGCCCAGCCTCCTCCCATAGACCCTGAGCATCCAGGACATAGCTGGAACCCGGGGACTGGCACTCAGAGGTCCTGCTGCAGGGGGAGGAGGGTTCTGACTTTGACAGCCTCTTTTAGGCCTCTCCCTGAGGCATGAATCCCAGGGAAGCCCCTCCGCCATGACACCTGGGGACACCCCAGAACACAGGTTGTAGGTTCTCTGACAAATGTACTCTGAGCTGTCATGAGTCTTTCCCTAAGGTGACCAGTTCCGTGAGACCCATAGACTGGAGCAGGTGGGGCCCACAGTCTCTGTGCTGGGGGAGGGCCCTTCTCTCCCAGGGGAGCACTGAGGACCACCCCGGGATCACCTACTTGCTCCAGGGCTCACACACCGCCTGGGTCCCCCCTGCAGAGAAGGTTCCAGGCGGGCAGTCTTCACACAGCGTGTCCTGCCTCTCGGTGCCTGAGAACGAGAGTGTCGGGCAGAGGGCTCCTCGGGCCTCCCCACCCCTGGCTCTGTCTGCTCTGTGTCCTCTCTGGGTGCTGGGCTCACCTGTCTCCTGCACCCTCTGGCCTGGTCTGCAGTCACTGTGGGGCCAGCATTCAGCACAGTGGTCCCCGTCCACGAGGACACAGAAGTGGCCTCGGTCGCAGCCGCACACAGTGTTCCCGGTGCTGGAGCACTTCCTCCTGGTCACCAGGCCCGTGTCTGGGACCCAGAGAAGGAGTCAGACGCACAGCGAGGACACCAGGGCTGGTGGGGAGTGCCCCGTCACTGGGGGAAACCAAGCTGAGGGCGGGACAGCGCCTGCAGGCCTGGTGCTCGTACCTGGGGTCTGGGGAGCGCCCTGGGTGATGGGACCCCAGCCCAACTCTGCTCCCAGCTGGGACCCTGCCCATAGCCCCCAGGCTCTGCCAGAACACACTGCTGGGAGGTGCCCGACACACAGGAGAGTCCAAAAGCGGGTGCGAGGGAGGTGACCAGCAGCCAGCAGGGAAAGGCCAGCGGCAGGGGTGGTGGACGGGTGTCCTGCACAGAAGGCCAGGCCTCTGGGGGACACTGAGACCTCCCAGCCTGGGCCCGACAGGAAGTGAGGTCCCGTCAGTAGGGACAGGCTAAGGCCAGTCCCATCCCCATGCTGTCCCCTGAAGACGCCCTGAGACAGGTTCCCATCCTGCCAAACAGGCTGGTCAGATGGCAGCGACAGGGCAGGAGCCCCCTCAGCTGGCGGTGGGTGGGGAGCACCCCTGAGACAGCCTCCTGCCATCTGCCCCAGCTCAGCCCGTCACACAGGCTCCCTGGGGGATCTGTGGTTGTAGCAGGAGCCTCACCCACCTCCCTGAACCCCAAGCATCCTGGCCTCCACCTCGGCCCTGGCCTTCCTCCTGGGGTGCCCAGCCCAGATCACCTGCCCTGGGCAGGAAGCAGGCCTCGGGTCCAGTGCTCAGCCTGAGGAGGGTCCTCAAGGTGAGGGGCTTGGGGATCCTGGGACCCTGCACTCAGGTGAAGGAGGTCTGTCCCTGGGCACACAGGCTGGGGGTTTGCCCCAGGCCGGGGGGCCCTTGAGACGGGAATGGGTTCCTGAGCCCTGGAGGGCCCGGGTCATGGGAGGCATTAACCTGGGCACAGCCTGAAGTGTTCAGAGTCCTGTGTGCTGTGATGGGGATTTGGGGCTCAGCACAGAGCTGGTTGGGCTCAGTGTTCGCACCTGGGTCACAGAGGTGGCACGGCAGACACTCCTCCAGGCCATTGAGTTGGGCAGTGTAGGTCCCCGGGGAGCAGGGTGCACACACTGTCCCCGTGGTCTCCCCACAGGCCTCCTTCACCCGGTGTCCTGCAGCCCGGAGGTCCACACACTCAGGAAGGGTGACCCCTCGGGAGCCCGGGCAGAGGTCACACCTCCCACAGGGATCAAGGGCTCCTGAGCTGATTGTCCCCGGCACAGTGAGCCAGCCTTGTGTGAAGGGAGAGGTTCTGGGAGAATTTGGGGCCTCCGGAGAAACCGATACCTGGCCCTGAGACGCAGTCTTCTGGCCATAAATGGGGTGGCCACCCCGAGCCCCTGTCCCCTGTGCAGTGAGGTGAAGGTCTGAGGTGTGAGGGCTGCAGGGGGTGACCTCGGGCTCCTGTCCCCCCGCAACCTTCCCTTCTGCACCCCAGTGGTGGGTACTGGGAACTGAGGGCCCCAGGCCTGGGAAGGCTGGGAAAGTCTGCCCCTGCCCACAGCCCTGCCCCCCACCCACAGCTTCCCCAGGGGTCCCCGCAGGGCTGCACCCACCTGGGCTGCACCTTGGACAGCACTTGGCCCCCACCGGGTACTCCCCGTCCCTGCAGGGGGGCCTGTCCTCGCTGAGGAGGGCTCCCAGACGGAGACACAGTAGGGCCTAAGGGGATGGGAGGGCGTTGGGTCAGAGGAGCTGCCTGGGCCTCAGCCTCACCCCCTGAGTAATGGGCACCAGCAGCTGTGTAGGGTCAGGGCCTGTGGGGATCAAGCTGGTGGCCCCAGGACAGGACTGTCCACTGACCACCCTGAAGCCTGGGGAGGGCACTGCCTGGTCTGGGTCCCCAGCTCTGCCCCTCTGCTCCCCAGCTGGGGCCCCAGCCCTGGAGGGCGGAGCCTGAAGGAACCGGGGCCTCCCTGCTGCCCCTGCTGGTCCCGCTCAGCCCTGGGAGCACAGGGTCAGGCCTTCAGGGGCTCTGTGGCCTGACAGGGGACACAGGCTTAGGAGGGGCCCCGGCAAACAGGGGTCATCCTCAGGGTACCCGCGTGGGCTGACAGGGAACCACACAGCCCAGGAGCAGCGGCCTCCAGCCCAGTGCACAGATATTCGAGTTTCTCCCAGGACAGGGCTGTGGCTGTGGGTGGAGATCAGCCAGGGTTGGGATGGGAATGTCCCAGCGCCCTCACCCCGTGGTGGGGCTCACCTTTCACCCCTGAATGGGGTATGGGGTTGGGGTCCACAGAGAAGGTCCTATGATGGGAGGTACAGCTTTCCTGCCTGTGCCCCCCGCTAGAGGTGCTCAGGGAACTGAGTGTCAGGGGCTGGGACAGCCCAAAGAGCGGGGTTGCTGGGGACAAAGTCTGGTGTGAGAGGGACAGGGACAGGGCCCAGGGAGACACTGAGGAGGAGCAGATTGCTGGGCACAGCAGGGGGCAGGAGTGGGGCTCTGGGGGGGGGGGGCAGAGGATGAGAATCTGAGGACTCACCAGTCTCAGGGCAGCAGCCTTGGGGGCCAGGCTCCAGGGTGGGGGCCCCCAGCCTTGCAGAGGCTCCATGTCCCTCCTCTGGACCCTCAGGCCCTGCCAGCAGGACCCATGGCAGGCCCAGGAATCCACCTTGAGTCTGAATGCTGGTCCGAAAGTGCAGACAGACTGAGCTTGGGCTCAGCAGTAATTTCCCTCCAGGCCCCAGGTTCCCAACCCACAGGCCAGGCTGGAGGGGCACGGGCTGGGCTCTCAGGGCCCTGGAGTGGGGGGACCAGGCACAGCCCTCACCAGGCTCCTGCCCAGCGGGTGAGCCCAGAGTCTGCAGAGCAGTTCCCAGCCCGTCCTGTCCACCAGCCCCCCTGGGAGTCTCCAGTGGGAGTGGGTGCCCCCCAACACGTACCGGCAATTTCCCTGCCGCTCTGCACCCCAGAGAGCTGCCTGTAGCTTCTGCCCTGGAAGGAGCCTCTGATGCTCAGATGCAGTGACTGACAGCTCTGTGGGCGGAGCCCTGTGCCTGGCAGGTGTCTGTGCTTGTCCCTCAGCGGGGAGTCAGATTCCTTGTCTGAGTCAGAGCATTCCAGAGACCAGGTCTGGGGGGGGCTGGGTGGTATGGGTAGAGGGGGGCACTGTGTCCCCCTTGAGCACCCAGAAGGAGGGGCTCCCCACCATGGTCACATACACTCCCACCTGTTCCTGGAGGGGCGGGGATGGGGACTTCTTGCCCCCATTTCACAGATGGGGCCATGGGGACTCAGAAAGAGACCTGGCCTTGCCCAGGGCCTCCCGGGTGCAGACTGTGCTCAGAACGGAACCCTAATCTTCCCGGGCAGGAGGGGCTCTGCCCTGGGGTCTTCCCAGCACCTGAGCTACCCCCAGACCTGGGCACATGTGGGCAGGTTGGGGTGACAGACCCCATCTAAGGGTCAGGCTCTGGGGCTCCAGAGAGGCAGCCCACCCACCACCCTGGTGGCCCAGATGGGGAGCGACTGGGTGAGTCAGCCTCCGCCCCTGGCTGCTCATCTCCTGTGTCCCTGGCTCAGGTGCTGGGCATGGCACCTCCAGAACTTCCCTCCTCGGCGACGTCCCAAACCAATGACATGGCCATTTTGGTGTAAACAAACCAGTCCAGACCCTGAGGGGTGTGTCTGGCTCCACAGGTCCGGGCAGGTCCCTCTCAGGCCCTGACTACACCCAGGGATGTCCCCTCCTGTGGCTGATGGCTGGACGCCCAGCCCACGCTGACACAGAGCCCTTCTGATGTCTCCGGAAGCACAGGGACAAGGTGTCACACGCTGGAAGGGGTGGAGGGGGTGCCCAGCCCTGAGTGGGTGGGTGGCCTTGGCGTGGGGCCCGGGATCGGGTCTGAGGAGAAGGCGTCCACGCAGGCCAGTGGAGAATGTGAAGGACCCTGGGGCCCGGCCTGGGAGCACATGAAAGCCTGCGGTGTTCACAGGGCCCCTGACCTGCTGGCCGAGGGGGGACCAGCATCCTGGGGGCCCGCCCCCTGCCACAGGCCCACCCCACCCCCACACAGAGCCCCAGGGACCAAGGGGGCCAGGTGCCCGACTCCATCCTGTGTCCTCCGGCCCAGGTGTGCGCAGCCTCCCTGCAGGTCCTGGTGTCAGTGCCCAGGATGCTGCGGCCGGACAGGCCCCTGCCCGAGAACCGCCTCCTGGTGCAGAAGGACATGGCCAGGTGCTGAGGCTGGAGACGCAGACAGCAAATGTGAGGCCGGCCCACAGGTGGAGGGGGGGAGGGGCACACCTGGCCAGATCCACCTCCCCTGGTCAATGCCCAGCCCCCCACAGGCCACAGCCCCCCAGGAAGAGCGACAAGAGGTCACTGCCCTGTACCACAGGATGAAGGGGCAGCAGCTCCAGGACAAGTTCCCCTGAAGGGGCGGCAGAGGAGGGGGTGGTGGCTCAGGTGTTCCAGGGCCTGTGGTGCTTGGACCTGGGGGGAGGTGGCCGCCCAGGGGGCGCACTCTGGCCACAGCCTCCCTGTCACCAGCCTCTCCCATTTCATCCTCAGAAATACTTGCAGCCCTGAGCAGGGGCCCTGTAAGGGGTCACCCAAACAGGGACGTTTTCCCACTGGGGCAGCAGGTGTCACCTGGGCCGCCAGGATAGAGGGGCCACTCTATCCCTGAGGTGCTCGCTGTGATGACCCCAGTGTTCTGGGAGGAAATAGGCTGAGAGAGGTGGCTGACTCCACTGAGTTGTAAGACCCTCCCCCAAGTCCCGCTCTGAACCCCAGTGTGACTCTGCCCACAGTTCTTCCTCCCCCTGCCTGAGGGGTGCCCTCTGGCCGGATCCTGCCCGCTGCCCAGATGTGCGTAGGGGCTGAGCCCTGGAGGGGCCTCCTCCTGCAGAAGGAGGGCAGGAGAGTCATCGTGGCCACTGCCAGGGCAGAGGGACGAGGTTGGGACAGACCCCAGCTCAGAGGTTCAACTGGCTCAATTAATCAACGCATCAGACGGATCATCTTTTCTTCATGGCTGGTGTCTGTGTGTTCTCCGTGAGAAATCTCATCCCCCACCCAAGGTGGCTGAGGTCTACAGTCAGCCTGGAGCTTATTCTTTCAGAGAGCAACATAGAAGTCATTTCCTTCCGACCCCTGTCTGGTGATCCAGCTTCTTTTACTGAAGAGAACCCCTCCCTCGGCCCCAGGGCCGGGCCTCGTTCACATGAGTGCAGGGTCTCAGGACCCCTAAACCTCTCGCCCACCCGAGGACCCTCCTCAGGCTGAGCACTGGACCCGAGGCCTGCTTCCTGCCCAGGGCAGGTGATCTGGGCTGGGCATCCAGGAGGAAGGCCAGGGCCGAGGTGGAGGCCAGGATACTTGGGGTTCAGGGAGGTGGGGGAGCCTCCTGCTACAACCACAGACCCCCCAGGGAGCCCTGTGTGACAAGCTGAGCCAGGGCAGATGGCAGGAGGTGTCTCAGGGGGGCTCCCCACCCACCGCCAGCTGAGGGGGCTCCTGACCTGTGGCTGCCATCTGACCAGCCTGGTTTGCAGGATGGGAACCTGTCTGAGGGCGTCTTCAGGAGGGCAGCCTGGGGCTGGGACTGGCCTCAGCCTGTCCCTACTGACGGGACCTCACTTCCTGTCGGGCCCAGGCTGGGAGGTCTCAGTGTCCCCCAGAGGCCTGGCCTTCTGTGCAGGACACCCGTCCACCACCCCTGCCGCTGGCCTTTCCCTGCCGGCTGCTGGTCACCTCCCTCGGACCCCCTTTGGGACTCTCATGTGTGTCGGGCACCTCCCGGCAGTGTGTTCTGGCAGAGCCTGGGGGCACCTGCAGGGTCCCAGCTGGGAGCAGAGTTGGGCTGGGGTCCCATCACCCAGAGCGCTCCCCAGACCCCAGGCAGGAGCTCCAGGCCTGCAGGTGCTGTCCGCCCTCAGCTTGGTTTCCCCCAGTGACGGGGCACTCCCCACCATCCCTGGCGTCCTTGCTGTGGGTCTGACTCCTTCTCTGGGTCCCAGACACGGGCCTGGTGACCAGGAGGAAGTGCTCCAGCACCGGGAACACTGTGTGCGGCTGCGACCGAGGCCACTTCTGTGTCCTAGTGGACGGGGACCACTGTGCTGAGTGCAGGCCCCACAGGGACTGCAGACCAGGCCAGAGGGTGCAGGTGACAGGTGAGCCCAGCACCCAGTGAGGACACAGAGCAGACAGAGCCCAGGGGTGGGGAGGCCCGAGGAGCCCTCTGCCCGACACTCTCGTTCTCAGGCACCGAGCGGCAGGACACGCTGTGTGAAGACTGCCCGCCTGGAACCTTCTCCGCAGGGGGCACCCAGGCGGTGTGTGAGCCCTGGAGCAAGTAGGTGATCCCGGGGTGGTCCTCAGTGCTCCCCTGGGAGAGAAGGGCCCTCCCCCAGCACAGAGACTGTGGGCCCCACCTGCTCTAGTCTAAGGGTCTCACAGAACTGGTCATCTTAGGGAAACTCATGACAGATCAGAGTACATTGTCAGAGACCCCACAACCTGTGTTCTGGGGTGGCCCCAGGTGTCAGGGCTGAGAGGCTTCCCTGGGATTCAGGCCTTAGGGAGAGGCCTAAAGGAGACTGTCAAAGTGAGGATCTCACTCCCACTAGAGCAGGTCCCCTGAGTGCCAGTCCCCGGGTTCCAGCTTTGACCTGGATGCTCAGGGTCTATTAAAGGAAGCTGGTGACCAGGTGTGGATGTCAGAGGGGAGGGTGCAGGGTTCATTGTATCCAACCTCCTCCTCCTCCCCAGGTCTGTGCCTGTGTCTGTGTCTGTGGCTTTAACAGTTCATCCCTGACACCAGCTCTGTCTCTACCCTCTGTCATCTCCATCGCTGTCCCTCTGTCCTGTGAGTGTCCCTGCCCCCTGGTGTCCTGCCTCCCCCTCCTCTCCCTCTGTCTTCCCTTGGCTGCGGGACATGGAGTCAGACAGACCACATTCCCCCAGAGCCGCCCCCACACGGGGCCCCAGGCAGCAGCATTCACCTCTGTGAGCCCGGCTGTGCAGCGGGACACTGGAGGGTCCCTGTGAGCCTCAGGCCCCCAGGGTGCCCAGGCCTGCGACCCAGGTCCCCACCGCTCCTGTCCCCCAGGTGCAGCGGACTCTGGAAGCCAAGCGGGGGGACAGAGAAGCACAGGAGCCTGGAGCCCTGGGGGCGGGGCCCACGTCATTCATTCTGTCCTTGGTTACCCCTCACCCACTGTCCCCTGCACAGGGCTCTGTCTGCCCGGGGAGCCCGAGTGGCAGGGGGAGCGGGCACAGAGCAGAGAAAGGCACAGGGAGAGGGGCAGGCTCTGTCCTGTGTCCTCACCCGGGAGGGCCTGGGCCAGGCTCTGAGCAGCCGGGTAGTGTCCCGCCTCTTCAGATCCTGGGCACCCCCTCCTCTATGGGGTGCTCACCCCTCTCCCTGGTCGATGGTTAGACTGGGCTGAGTAGGGACTGAGTTTGGCAGCTGGCCAGGTGGCAGGGGTGCCCTGAGTCTTGTCACCTGTCCTGGCTCCCTGGGGCAGGCCCGGCAAGGAGCCATCCACACTGGTCTGGCTGTCTCTGAGGGGCCGTCTCTCCGGGAAGGTGTAGGGTGAGGGGCAGAGCTCTGGGTGTGCGCCGCCCCCCCCCCCCATGCACGTGTCTCTGTTTTGCAGAAGAAACCACCCAGAGGACACACAGGGATCAGGTACTGATGCTTGTCCCACCCTGGCGGTGATGCTGCTGGGCTAGGTGGGGTTCTAGTTCCCTGTGGTGCTGGGTCCTTAGGGTGCAGTGAGCTCACTCGGGAAGGGAGGCCACTGCTCCTCCCCTGGGAGACCAGGCTGACCCTGAGCATCCTGGGCTGAGGGCAGGAGCCGGCCCAGCGTCTTCATGCCAAATGTACCTGCAGTTGACGCCAAGGCAGACAGAACCAAAACCGCAGACTTTCCCACCCCGCAGGTCTCTGTGGTCCTGCCAGACATCAGCCCTGGGACCGTGGAGGAGACAGCATTAGGATCCCTGCGAGGGACCCACCCGCTGATGAATGCTTCAGGGTGCAGACCTCTGAGCATCCACGGGGCCTGCTGACTGCTCCAGGCCCCCGAGGACCGAATGTGGGGCCCGGGGAGCCACTAGGACCCGCTCCTGGATGGCGGAGCCTGCCCCGGGCAGAAGAGATGACCCGCTACTGCTCGGGGGGTTTGGGGGCCCACACATGTGACCTCCTCAAACTCCTGTGGTGCCCTGAGTCCCCCTGTCACCCCTACTGACCCAACACACTGAGGTCACACCCACAGGACATCTAGGGAGAGGGAGACAGAGATGGAAACATGGATGAAATGGAACATTAATTGGCCGCCTCCTGCATGCCCCCCACTGGGGATCGGGCCCACCACCCGGGCATTTGTCCAGACCAAGAATTGAACGGTGACCTCCCAGTGCAGGGTCAACGCTTGACCACTGAGCCTCACCGGCCGGGCCTGCTCATTTCCACTGTGTTTGTGACAAGTAACTAATGAACATTCCTCAGACTGGCAAATACATTCACATTTTCAAGAGACATTTCTCAAACAAATATTCATGGACCGAACTAAATTCGTCCTCTCCCTTCTGTAATCAGAAGCCAAGACTAGGGAAACACAGATTAACTGACATTTTAGTGTCCTGTTATTGTAAAAAGACCTAGATATTTAACATTTATTCAATTAAGACAGACAGCCTCCAAGATTCAGTTACCATGACATTGGGAAACTACGTTTGGATTTATATAATTATTACTGAAAAGCTTTCTCAAAAACCCTTCATTTTAGTTACCTCCATTTATTATGTCTTACAAACAGTCCGTCATCACCCAAGGCATTTTCTTGACACATTTTGTAACATAAATTCCTGCAGACCCAGGCAAACGGACCTGTATTTTGTGTTAGTAACGTTAAAAGGTGTCAACTCAGCTTCCATGCCCCACAGGACTCTGGGGGACCACTGTCCCTGGGGTGCTCAGTGAGCTGTGGCACTGCAGTGACCTCGGCCTAGGCAGGGGCTGCAGGGGGGGGGGGGGCGCAGCCCAGCGTTGGCCAGGGCCTCAGCAGCTGGAACGTAGGGGCCTTTCCTGTCCCTTCACCTGGGCAGCCCTGCGGCTCCGCAGCCTCCAGGGGCTGGCGGGATGGACGCCCCGCGCTTCCCGGGCGCCAAGAGCCGCCTCCAGCGGGGGTCCAGGCCGTGTGCAGCCGGTTCCATCCATCTTTCCCTCTCAGGGAGAGTGAGACTCGCCCCCTTCCAGCCATCAGTGTAGATCCTTCTGAGTAGAAGCCTCAGGACTAACAGCCTGAAGTCTGGCAGGTGGGCAGAGACCCCGCCCCCTGTGCACACAGACACCAACCACGTCTAAGGGGACGAGAGCTCGCGGGGAAGGACGGCACCGGCCCAGATCCTCCCTCAGCCCCGGCCCCGAAAATGACCCTCGCAGGGTCTGAGGGCAGGGGGTGCGGAGGGCGGGACGGTTCCCGTGTTCAGCAGACACGGAGAGCAGACCCAGTCCCCAGCAGATGGGAGGCAGCAGGGGACAGAGGGACAGGAACCGACAGCGCCCACAGACAGCCCCAGCTCTCAGGCCTGGTCTTCATCAGAGAGGCGCCTGGCGGCCCTGAGCTGAGCAGCCAGCAGGGATGTCCTGGGGCAACACTCTGCACAGCTGCTGGGGGGTCCTGCCACCCCTGCCCGGGCTCACTCACCACAGGGCTGGGCCCCCAGCCAGGAGGGATATGCTCCCACCTTCAAACCTGCTGAGCAAAGTGACAGGCAAAGCCTCACAAGACAAAAACAAGGCCACCATAACATACAATATGTACCAGCGCACCACAGACAGCGACAGATCTGCGGGCCGACAGGTGCCAGGCAGGGTGCCAGGCAGAGGGCTCTGCACCACCCGGGGCAGCGCTCAGAGACCAGGCAGGGACCGTGAGGGTCCCTTCCACCCAGGAGCTGGCCAGGCTCCCACCCCCTGGTGACAGTTACAGCTACAGGGCCACAGGGCACCACATTCACCTTGAGGGACGTGCCCAGCTGTGCTGAGCCAGAGGCAGGGCTCCAGCAGCAGATAATGACAGTCCTCTCCTTTTGGCCCCCAAGCCCCCAGTCCCAGGCAGCCATGGGGTCCCCGGTACTCACCCCAGAGGGGTCCCCTTGCAGTCCTGCCAGAACCACCTAACTGAAACCAGACAACCACTGGATCTGCCTGCCTGGCACTACGTCAGCCAGTTCAGGAGGCAGAGGGTGACTCCTAAAGGAGCCTTTATTCCTGAGTTACCCGCAGTGTGGGCACAGTGAGTCACCCGGACATCTGCTCCCCTCACTTTTTTTTTTTTTAAACCCTCACCCGAGGACATTTTTCCATTTATCCTGATAGATGCACCTACTTTAGAAGATTAGAGAAACAATGAGTACCTGAGGAAATGCAGTTAGTTGATAAGGAAATAAATGGGGAAAATGGTTTCAGGCCAAGGGAGGAGTGTGGGCTGGGGTTGCAGGGCTGGTCCCCAGTGAGTCACTGTCCCTGATTCCACGGGGTCAGGCTCTCTGAGCAGGAGAATGGACAGCGGTCCTGAGGTCAGCTCCCAGCAGGTCGAGGGGCTGGTCTTCAATCAGAGCAAAGCACCCACCACGAACGTTCAAAGGATGATCCCGATTTTCTGACTATGCCTAGTGCCCACTGTGACTAGTTGTCTTACTCTTCTAACATTTCCTGTTGATTCTGATGTTCTTTCCTGCCCCTTTCATTATTATTCACAAGTTCAGTTATTGCTTCGAGTTCTGTGAGTCTCATCCAGACAAGGATACGACCTGCCTAGAAACCTGTACTTCCCGGTAAGGCGAGTCCGCTCCATGGACCTGTCCTAAGGTGTAGCGTCTCTGCAAAGGCTTCGGGGTAAACAGTGACCGTGTCTGAGGACAGAACCTAAGTGTGATGCTGACACATTTGACTGCCAGGCCGTGGATAAACACCATTGATTCCCATGGGCGGTAACGTTCCGAGACAACACTTTCCTGGTAAATAACAATTCCTGTAAAATGACATGGAGGACCTCCGTCCTCAGGCTCACCTGAACCCCAGGGGATGGTGACTAGGACCATCTGCTTCTGCCACAACCTTAAATAGCTAAAGACTGACCTCATTGTTAGCTCTTAACTTCCACATTACTGCCCTAAACCTCTCATTCCAAGAAACCAAAACCCATCACTCCAGTCAGGAGCAACGGAATGATGGAACCACCCTAACCCACCCAAAACTGCAAATGGTCAATCCATATGAAAACAAATTTCAGGAGACCCCAGCCCCCGGCCAATCAAGAACTCGGGAAATCCCACTCCCCGACCAATCAAAGATGACCACGTCTCCCCGACTAAACGACCTCCCCCCCAGCACTGAGTTTAAAAATCCCTAGGCTGTACACGCTGGTTGCTACTCTCTCCTCAGAGGTAGTCTAGCAGGCTGATTCCCAATAAACCTGCACTTCTGAAGACCCTGCACCGCCTCGTTCCGCCTCCTTCTTATACTCATCATGGTGGGGCCACCTTGGCTGCTTTCCCGGGACACTCCCTGTAGATCAGAAGCAGGACTGAGGTAGCCCCTGTTTGAACTCTCCCACAGGGAGACATGCAGAGAGTTGTACGGGGCCTGTTGACTCTTCTCACTGTGGCTGTTGGCTGAGTCCCAGGCGATGTTCACACCGAGAGCCCAGGAGGACGACGCCTTCCTCCAGGGCTCCCATGAGCACGGCTAAGTGCTCATCTTTCTAATTTTCTCACCCCAGCGCTTCGTTAAAACTCATACTGTTGAGATTCAGAGCAGGGAGAAACTTGTCACCTATAGTGTTACTCTATGTGACTCTGTTTCCTTCCATGTCACCCCTCCACAGGTTACATGCTGGCTGCTCTCATTTGTCCGTCAGTTTCCGGGCAGCACCATCTGTTAGTTGCAGGTGTCCTGCACCGGGTTGCACGACCCTGTCCTTGCCAAGCGCACCCCGAGAGTCCCGGGCCCCACGCAGAGTGTCCCGGGGTGGCGGACTCTGCTCCCGGGCTGCCACCCACTAGTCATGGCCGCAGTGCACGTCCTGTGGGTGGTGCTGATAACCGGACCGGAAGTAGAGTTTGGGGCCCACGTACTGGCCTCATATTGTCTCTGCGTAATACACGCTCTTAGAGAACTCGTCTTGAAGTTCGTACTAATCTTTACAATACTTCCAAGGGTTTGGAATTGCCGGGGCGAGGGGAGTCCACATTCACGTGTGAGTCGGATTTAGCTCCCTCCCTACTGGGGGGCGCTCCCAGTCTCCCCGTGGTCGGCAGGAGACTCCACCTGGACCACAGTGTTCAAAACGGAAAGACCGCCTGTGAGCCTGGGAGTCTGACACGGTGATGTCACTGAGACACGACCTCTGCCCAGGCCCCTCACGCATTCCTCATCCGTCCTCGCCACTGGTGTCGCCTCATGTCCCTTTTCCAGTCCCCTGGGGCCATCGTGAAGCTGTCACTGGGTCCTAAGAGCTTGTGTATGACTACAGAGGCCAACCCTGTCTCAGGTTTAAACATAAGCACGTTCTGTTTAAAAAAAATGCATAGAGAATAACATGTGTGTGTATTCATATTGTGTGTGTATGTGAGTGTGTATATGTATGTGTGTGTGTGTATGTATACACATATTTTTAGATTAGAACACAATTTCCATGTACACTTAGGGAACCGATAATACTCGAGAAGGAACGACGCTGCCCTGGCCATCGGGACCGTGCACTGAGCACCGGAACCGCTCCGACCCGCCCACGTGTGGCCACAGCACCCGCAGGACCGCTGCCGGCCACCCTCACAGGAGCCCTCACCTTTGTCCTGTCTGAGCCCCTCACAGGACACCTGCTGCCCTGGGCTCCCGGTATGACCTTGGCGTTGAATCTGCAAGTTCTCCCCAGGATGGACTGCATGCGTAGAGCGTCCATTTAAGCATATACACACACATAACTGAACAGTTATTATTATTAGTTTACTTGCAAACCGTCCCATGAAATTTCAAGCATAGTAAAGAGGTCTAATTCGTCTGAAAACTTTCTTTTTATAAGGCGAGAGAGTAAATCCGTGAGGTGTTCCAAGGCCCACTGGAATAACTCAAAGTCATCTCTCGGTTAGAACGACTCTTAAAATTTAAACTTGGGAAGGTTGTCCAACATACTTAACCAGTATTATGTCATAATCTTTTTTTAAGTTTAGGGAAAATAAAACATATTTCATGATAATAACTCTAAAAGACAAAATCAAACTTAAACCAGTTTTAGTATTAAATATTTTGTCCAGCCCAGCCGGTGTGGCTCAGCGGACTGAGCGTCGTCCCATGGACTGAGAGGTCCGGGTTCCATTCCCAGTTAGGCCACAAGTCCTGATTGTGGGCTTGATCCCCAGTAGGGGGCGTGCATGAGGCAGCTGATGGATGTTTCTCACACTGATGTTTCTCGCTGTCTAAAAAAATAAATTAAAACATATTTACATAAACCAATATTTTCTCCAGACCACAGGATCCTGCTTAACCTATATAAGTAATTAATCTTTTTAGGCCAATAAAATATCACCCTTTAATAATGTCGTCAGGACGAGGAAACACACCACATGTAATACACAGACAGACAGACACAGAGACCATACACATGGCCCGGCCAGTGTGGCTCGGTGGTTGAGCATCAACACCTGCACCACGACGTTGCTGGTTGGATTCCCAGTCAGGACACTTGCCCAGGTGGTGGGACAAATCCCCAGAGGGGGGCATGCAGGAGGCAGCCAGTTGATGTTCTCTCTTATGATGTTTCTCTCTCTCTTCCTCTCTAAAAATTAATAAAGAAAAAACAACAAAAAGAAATCACGGGTCCCTCGCAGAGTGTGGGCTGCTGTGAAGCTGTGTGAGCAGTGACATTCTGACCTTCGCGGTGTCTCGAAGGCGACAAAGTGAGCGTAATAAGCACACTTTTCACGACAGAAACGGGGTCTCTTTCCTGGAAAGGAAGAGTCTTCCTTCGTCTCGGGGGCCTTGGTTGTCACCCACACAGCTGAGCCCAGCAGTGCTGGGGTCTGCCCGCCCTGAGGACACAGGCCCTTGACACAGAGCAGGGGGCGGCACCCGCTCCCTGGGGCGGGCAGAGAAACGCGGTGTCTCCCACCCCGTGAGGAGCTGGGCGGTTCTGCCCCAGGAGCACGTGGAGAGCAGCTGGGCAGAGGAGGGCGGCCAGGCCCCTGCCCTGGGACAGTGGGCACTGCGGAGAGGTGCACCCCCAGGCCCACCCACCTGGAAGGAGCGGGACCCTCGTCCCCAAGGGGGTCTGCAGCTGTCCACCTGGCTGGGCCTGCCCCTCCTCTGGGGCTCTCCATGCCTTCCTACCCCGGAATGCATTTGCTCTGTTGGGTGGCGGAACCGGGTTACTGTTCTGGAGCCTGGACCTCCAGCCGCACCCCAGGCTGAGGACGCAGCAGCACCTCTGTGGCCTGCGTTCCCTTCTGCACTGCCGGCTCTGGGGTGCCGTCAGGGGCTCCATTTACAGACCCAGGGCAGGGGGCGCCCTTCCTTCTGCAGCGGGGTGCAGGCCCGGGCCCTGCGTCTCCAGGCCCCGGAGACCCAGGCCCAGCGCGCGGTCGTCCCGCTGTGTGGGTGCCGCACAGGCTCCCCGGGGCCTCCGTGCCTGTGTCACCAAGGGAAACCTTGGAAACGGGGCGCCGCAGGATCTTCCGCTGGACCAGACCTCGGGGTACAGGCTAGGTCCTTGGACTGGCACCAGGTGGAGGGACCCAGCGCGCACACCCTCCCCTACACCCGCCACTAACACGCCCTAGGAGACACCGCCCCTTCCCTGGGTGCGACCCGCCAACCTCAGGCACCACACTGCGCAAGCGCACTGGCGGCTTCCTTGCCACACAGCTCCGCCCACTGTCCCGCAATTGGTCGACGAGCTAGGAACATGCAAATTAGACGTGCGGTGAGGCGGAGTCTGGGGTGGAAGGAGGTCTGGGCGGGGACGTGGGCTCTCTGGCAGGACGGAGGCAGAGAGCGCGTGGGGCGTGGCCTGCTGCGGGAGGCGGGGCGTGCGACCTGGTGCACCTGCAGGCCCGCGCGCAATGTATCCTGACGCGGGCGGTGCCGGATTGGATGGGGAGAGTGAGACCTCTGGGTGCCTGGCGGTGGTCCCGGTGGGCCTAGCACTGGCTGCTGGTAGGGTGGGGCTCTGTGCTCCGAGGGGCAGGGCTTGGGGCGATACTGGGGCGAGGGGCTGGAGCTCACCACTGGTCCTGGATGTGCCAGGCCGGTTGGAGGAACAGGCACGCGGCGTGGCTGCCTGTGGAGTTGGTGGCACGCAGAGTCACAGGATGTCGCGGGAGCTCAACAGCCTGGCGGGTCTCCAGGACCAGCGTGCATGCGCCTGTTGAGCATGTGGCCCGAGACCCTGCCTGCAAGAGTTTGTAGACTTCCCTGGAGCTGCCTGTACTCCAGCCCCTCCCCTCCTGGAGCGTCCCCTCAGTCCCCCTTTAGCTCTTATCACACTCAGGGCATTGGGGGTCCCTCCTGCCAGCCCCTCTGTGTCCAGGAGCAGGCAGCGGTGATGTGCTCCTGTGTCAGCTCCCCTCATCTCTCCTGCCCCTGCAGCTGTGGCCCCAATCTGGATCCCCAGCGTTGGTGTCCCTCCCACTGTGGACAGACACTGAGACCTCTGCTGTCCAGAGTTCTACCTGAGAGAGCAAGGGGTCCTACCAGGAGCCGAGCTTCCAGCTGCTAGGAAGGGAGCCCAGGTCCACTGCTGACCCCCTTCTCCATGCTGTCCTCTCCCTGGACATGCAGGCTTTGGTGGACCCAGCACATGGGCCAGGCCTTCTACTCACCCTGCCCCCACTTGTTGCTTTCTGTTGTGGTTTGTGGGTCTGGTTTCTCACCAAGGACCTGGCCCTCTAAGGCTGCAGACGGGGCTTGAACCCTAGAGCCCCGGTCCGGGGCCAACCCAGACACATCGGGTGCCTATGTCACAGGCTGGCTGCCCGTCCTGGGCACTGCCCCCGCAACACCCATCTGGCCTAGAGAGACAGGCAGCAGACCTCTTTGAAGTGTTCGCTTAGCTCAAGACTGAAGCTGATGGGCATTGAGGAGGGTGCACTTTGGAGTGGGCAGACCTTTCAATGCTTCCAAGAGACTGTGCTGGTGTGCCCCTAGGCTCTGCTCACCCCTGGGTATGGGGCAGGGCCTCAGCTCCAAGTAGGGCACAGAGCCCCTTTCCTGGTGAGGTTTTGTCAGGGGAATCATGCAGGTCCCTGCTGGCTACACTGTCTCAGAGATCATTGGAGGCCTCTGAATGTGGGTGGGCCTACATAGTGCTGGGTGGCTCGGCCTTGGTGACCAGTTGCAACATCACATCTGTGGGTGCATGGGTTGCCCTGGGCGCACTGGTATACGTCCAGGAAGGTGGCCAGGTTCTGCATCGAGCCCAGCACCCTGTGGGCAGATGGAGGGTCCTGACATTGCTATCTGCGTGGGGGACGCGGGGGCAGAGGACCTACAAGGCAGGTGAGTGGGGTAGCTCTGCATGGTCCCGTGGGCAGGAGCAGAGGGCATTCAGGAGAAGTGAGGGGTATTTGCTCACGTAGGGACATTGGTTATGGGTCATTGGCCAGCAGGTTCTACCCCAAACAGGGAGGACAGAATCATAGAGAAAACCTGCAAGAAACCCCCCAGATACAGCCTGTCTGTCCTGGAGGCTTGAGATGCCTCAAGGAGGGAGGGGTTCACATCTCTAATGTGAGGCTCCATTGGCCATTCACATTTCCCCCCATTGTCCCCATGCCTCAGAGTCAGTGCTCTGGGGGCTTTCTCCTGAGAGGAGGGGCTGTTGGGGAGGGGACTGAGCAGGGACAAAGATGCAGAGGCCTCCTGGGGACCTTCCCTGGGCTTCACCTGGCTGAGAGACATCAGTGATTCACTGTGTAAATGTTCCACACGTGTTTTATCCACTCATCTACTGATGGACCCTGGGGCTGTTTCCAGATCTCAGCTACTGTAAACAGTGCTGCTAGGAACACAGGGGTGCATATATTCTTCCTGATTGGTGTTTCAGGCTTCTTAGGGTATATTCCTAGAAGTGGGATCACTGGGTCAAATGGCAGTTCCATTATTAATTTTTTGAGGAAACACCATATTGTTTTCCACAGTGGCTGCACCAGTCTGCATTCCCACCAGCAGTGTACTAGAGTCCCCTTTTCTCCACACCCCCACCAGCTCTTGTTTGGTGATTTATTGATGGCAGCCATTCTGGCAGGTGTGCAGTGATACTTCATAGTCCTTTTAATTTGCATCTCTGATGAGTAGTGACTTTGAACATTTTTTCATATGTCTCTTGGTCATCTGCATGTCCTTTTGGAATGGTGTCTATTTAGGTCCTCTACCCATTTTTAAAATTTTTTTTTGTCTTCCTCTTGTTGAGTTATGAGTACTCTATATATTTTGGAAATTATCCCCTATCAGACATGCCATTGGAAAATATGTTCTCCCAAAAGTGGGATCTTTTTTAATTTTAATTCTGTTTTCTTGGGCTGTGCAGAATCTTTTTAGTTTGGGGTAGATTTATTTATTCATTTATTCATTTATTTATTTAATAAGAGTGACTATGAATAGTATATCTTAATGCCAGACAGCAATCTACACTTAAAAAAAAAGATCAAGAGTCAAGCAAAACCTATAAACCTGGTAATTACTTTCCAGATAAATTGAATGTACCTAAAAAGTTAAATATTAAGATATCATATGATCTATAAAAAAACAAAACTTAAAATCAAACAGTATTATGGAATTTAAAAAAAAATTTTTTATCCTCACCCGAGGACACCCTTGCATTTATCTTCAGATAGAGCTGGAGGGAGAGAGAGAGGAAGAGAGAGAGAAACATCCTGCCCCCTGTGTTCCCAGCAATCTGCTCCTCCTCAGTGTCTCCCTGGGCCCTGTCCCTGTCCCTCTCACACCAGACTTTGTCCCCATCAGCCCCGCTCTATGGGCTGTCCCAGCCCCTGACACTCCATTCCCTGAGCACCTCTAGCGGGGGGCACAGGCAGGAAAGCTGTACCTCCCATCATAGGACCTTCTCTGTGGACCCCCAACCCCACACCCCATTCAGGGGTGAGAGGTGAGCCCCCCCACGGGGTGAGGGCGCTGGGACATTCCCATCCCATCCCTGGCTGATCTCCACCCACAGCCGCAGCCCTGTCCTGGGAGAAACTCGAATATCTGTGCACTGGGCTGGAGGCCGCTGCTCCTGGGCTGTGTGGTTCCCTGTCAGCCCACGCGGGTACCCTGAGGATGACCCCTGTTTTCCGGGGCCCCTCCTAAGCCTGTGTCCCCTGTCAGGACCCTCCTAAGCCTGTGTCCCCTGTCAGGCCAGAGAACCCTGAAGGCCATCCCTGCCCTGACCCTGTGCTCCCAGGGCTGAGGGGGACGAGCAGGGGCAGCAGGGAGGCCCCGGTTCCTTGAGGCTCCGCCTTCCAGGGCTGCGGCCCCAGCTGGGGAGCAGAGGGGCTGAGCTGGGGACCCAGACCAGGCAGTGCCCTCCCCAGGCTTCAGGGTGGTCAGTGGACAGTCCTGTCCTGGGGCCACCAACTTGATCCTCACAGGGCACGGCCCTACACAGCTGCTGGTGCCCATTACTCAGGGGGTGAGGCTGAGGCCCAGGCAGCTCCTCTGACCCAACGCCCTCCCATCCCCTTAGGCCCTACTGTGTCTCCGTCTGGGAGCCCTCCTCAGCGAGGACAGGCCCCCCTGCAGGGACGGGGAGTACCCGGTGGGGGCCAAGTGCTGTCCCAGGTGCAGCCCAGGTGGGTGCAGCCCTGCGGGGACCCCTGGGGAAGCTGTGGGTGGGGGCAGGGCTGTGGGCAGGGGCAGACTTCCCAGCCGGCCCAGGCCTGGGGCTCCTCAGTTCCCAGTACCAACCACTGGGGTGCAGAAGGGAAGGTTGCGGGGGGACAGGAGCCCGAGGTCACCCCCTGCAGCTCTCACACCTCAGACCTTCACCTCACTGCACAGGGGACAGGGGCTCGGGGTGGCCACCCCATTTATGGCCAGAAGACTGGGTCTCAGGACCGGGCATCGGTTTCTCCGGAGGCCCCACATTCTCCCAGAACCTCTCCCTTCACACAAGGCTGGCTCACTGTGCCGGGGACAATCAGCTCAGGAGCCCTTGAGCCCTGTGGGAGGTGTCACCTCTGCCCGGGCTCCCGAGGGGTCACCCTTCCTGAGTGTGTGGACCTCTGGGCTGCAGGACACAGGGTGAAGGAGACCTGTGGGGAGACCACGGGGACAGTGTGTGCCCCCTGCTCCCCAGGGACCTACACTGCCCAACTCAACGGGCTGGAGGAGTGTCTGCCGTGCCACCTCTGTGACCCAGGTGAGAACACTGAGCCCTACCTCCTCTGTGCTGAGCCCCAAATCCCCATCACAGCACACAGGACTCTGAACACATCAGGCTGTGCCCAGGTTCGTGCCTCCCATGACCCGGGCCCTCCAGGGCTCAGGGACCATTTCCCATCTCAAAGACCCCAGCCTGGGGCAAACCCCCAGCCCGTGTGCCCAGGACCGGGCTTGCTCACCTGAGTGCAGGGTCTCAGGATCCCCCAAGCCCTTGCGCACCCAAGGACCCTCCTCAGGCTGAGCACTGGACCTGAGGCCTGCTTCCTGCCCAGGGCAGGTGATCTGGGCTGGGCACCCAGGAGGAAGGCCAGGGCCGAGGTGGAGGCCAGGATGCTTGGGGTTCAGGGAGGGGGGTGAGCCTCCTGCTACAACCACAGATCCCCCAGGGAACCTGTGTGACAGGCTGAGCCGGGGCAGAAGGCAGGAGGCTGTCTCAGGGGGGCTCCCCACCCCACCGCCAGCTGAGGAGGCTCCTGCCCTGTGGCTGCCATCTGACCAGCCTGGTTTGCAGGATGGGAACCTGTCTGAGGGCATCTTCAGGGGACAGCATGGGGATGGGACTGGCCTCAGCCTGTCCCTACTGACGGGACCTCACTTCCTGTTGGGCCCAGGCTGGGAGGTCTCAGTGTCCCCCAGAGGACTGGCCTTCTGTGCAGGACACCCGTCCACCACCCCTGCCGCTGGCCTTTCCCTGCCGGCTGCTGGTCACCTCCCTCGGACCCCCTTTGGGACTTTCCTGTGTGTCGGGCACCTCCGGGTAGTATGTTCTGGCAGAGCCTGGGGGCACCTGGCACGGTCCCAGCTGGGAGCAAGTTGAGCTGGGGTCTCATCACCCAGGGTGCTCCCCAGACCCCAGGCAGGAGCCCCAGGCCCGCAGGCGCTGTCCCGCCCTCAGCTTGGTTTCCCCCAGTGACGGGGCACTCCTCACCAGCCCTGGCAGTCCTGGCTGTGGGTCTGACTCCCTCTGGGGTCCCAGACACGGGCCTGGTGACCAGGAGGACGTGTTCCAGACCCGGAAACACTGTGTGCGGCTGCGACCGAGGTCACTTCTGTGTCCTCGTGGACGGGGACCATTGTGCTGAGTGCAGGCCCCACAGGGACTGCAGACCAGGCCAGAGGGTGCAGGAGACAGGTGAGCCCAGCACCCAGTGAGGACACAGAGCAGACAGACCCAGGGGTGGGGAGGCCCGAGGAGCCCTCTGCCCGACATTCTCGTTCTCAGGCACCGAGAGGCAGGACACGCTGTGTGAAGACTGCCCGCCTGGAACCTTCTCTGCAGGGGGCACCCAGGCGGTGTGTGAGCCCTGGAGCAAGTAGGTGATCCCGGGGTGGTCCTCAGTGCTCCCCTGGGAGAGAAGGGCCCTCCCCCAGCACAGAGACTGTGGGCCCCACCTGCTCCAGTCTATGGGTCTCACAGAACTGGTCACCTTAGGGAAAGACTCATGACAGCTCAGAGTACATTTGTCAGAGACCCCACAACCTGTGTTCTGGGGTGGCCCCAGGTGTCAGGGCTGAGGAGCTTCCCTGGGATTCAGGCCTCAGGGAGGGGCCTAAAGGAGGCTGTCAAAGTCAGAACCCTCCTCCCCCTGCAGCAGGACCCCTGAGTGCCAGTCCCCGGGTTCCAGCTATGTCCTGGATGCTCAGGGTCTATGGGAGGAGGTTGGGGTGACCAGGTGTGGCTGCCACGGGGGAGTGGCCCAGGGGTCATTGTATCCACCCTCCTTCTCCTCCTCCCCAGGTCTGTCCCTCTCTCCACCCTCCTCCCCTCCCCAGGTCTGTCCCTCTGTCTCTGCTGTGGAATTAACAGTCTGTCCCTGACACCAGCTCTGTCTCCACCCTCTGTCATCTTCATCAATGTCCCTCTGTTCTGTGAGTGTCCCTGTCCCCTGTTGTCCTGCCTCCCCCTCCTCTCCCTCTGTCTTCCCGTGGCTGCGGGACATGGAGTCAGACAGACCACGTTCCCCCAGAGCCGCCCCCACACGGGGGCCCCAGGCAGCAGCCTTCACCTCTGTGAGCCCGGCTGTGCAGCGGGACACTGGAGGGTCCCCGTGAGCATCAGGCCCCCCGGGTGCCCAGGTCTGCGACCCAGGTTCCCATTGCTCCTGTCCCCCAGGTGCAGCGGACTCTTGGAGATGGAAGCCAAGCCTGGGACCAATAGCACAGATATGACCTGCTCCTTCTCATTCAATGTTGTCATCCTGTGTGTCTGCACTGTCATCCCCGTCACTGTGTCACTGGGATACTTAATCATCAGAATCAGAAGGACACGTCGTAAGCAACATACTCTGGTCCCATCAGGGCTCAGGTCCCAGCTCTCATTCCCCCACCCTCACTGGTCTGTCCCTCACAGTGGGGGAGGTGTGGCACTGGGGCCCGGGAGGGCGGGACTTCCTGTCTGAGGAGCCCTGTGCCCAGAGGTGTCTGCTCAGCACCTTGGACCCTGAGCTCCCCTCTGCCCTCAGGGGACAGAGAAGCACAGGAGCCTGGAGCCCTGGGGGCGGGGCCCACGTCATTCATTCCCTCCTTGGTTCCCCCTCACCCACTGTCCCCTGCACAGGGCTCTGTGTGCCCGGGGAGCCCGAGTGGCAGGGGGAGCGGGCACGGAGCAGAGAAAGGCACAGGGAGAGGGGCAGGCTCTGTCCTGTGTCCTCACCCGGGAGGGGCCGGGCCAGGCTCTGAGCAGCGGGGCAGTGTCCCTTCTCTCCAGATCCTGGGGCACCCCTTCCTCTGTGGGGTGCTCACCCCTCTCCCTGGTCGGTGGTCAGACTGGGCTGAGTAGGGACTGAGTTTGGCAGCTGGCCAGGTGGCAGGGGTGCCCTGAGTCTTGTCACCTGTCCTGGCTCCCTGGGGCAGGCCCGGCAAGGAGCCATCCACACTGGTCTGGCTGCCTCTGAGGGGCCATCTCTCCGGGAAGGTGTAGGGTGAGGGGCAGAGCTCTGCGGTCCCCCCAGTGTGTAGCCCCCCCCCCCATGCAAGTGTCTCTGTTTTGCAGAAGAAACCACCCAGAGGACACACAGGGATCAGGTACTGTTGCTTGTCCCACCCTGGCGGTGATGCTGCTGGGCTGGGTGGGGTCCCAGTTCCCTGTGGGTGCTGGGTCCTTAGGGTGCAGTGAGCTCACTCGGGAAGGGAGGCCACTGCTCCTCCCCTGGGAGACCGGGCTGACCCTGAGCATCCTGGGTCGAGGGCTGGAGCCGGCCCAGGGTCTTCATGCCAAATGTACTCCACAGTGGAGATCCAGCAGGCGGACTTGGACACCACAGCCGACCAAGCCCTGCAGGCGTCTCCGATCTTGCCAGATGTCACCACGGTGGCCGTGGAGGAGACAGCATCCCCGTTCCATTAGAGACACCCACCAGCTTATGAATGTCTTCAGAATGCAGAAGTCTGAGCATCTCCAAGGGGCCTGCTGAGTGCTCCAGACCTTCAAGGACTGAATGTGGGACCCGGGGAGCTACTGGGACCCGCTCCTGGATGGCTGAGCCTGCACCAGGCAGAACAAGGGACCAGCCCTGCTAAGTGGGTTTTGGGGACCACACATGCCTCCTCATCAAACTCCTGAGGTGCCCTGAGCCCTCCTCTCACCCCTTGCTGACCCAGCACCCCGAGGTCACTCCCACGGAAATCTTGTCTCCCCACCTGCTCCAGCCCCCTGATCCTCAGCTGCAGGATGGGCCTGTGGGCACCTCCGGGGGCTGGACTGGGCACAGTGGACATGAATGTGATTATTGGAAGGTATTTCCCAATTGGACTTACATTCCATTTATGTTTTCATTGCTCATTAGAAGCTATTTTGGGGAGATGCTTTGAGGGCAAGTCAATGTCCAGTTCCAGTCAGACTCCCAGGGAAACCCTGAGACAGACGCTGCCGCACGTGGCTGAGTGTGTGGGGAGAGGTGTGAGACCACGGACACGCTCCGTGTCTCATCTGCGTGTCTCCATTGATTTTCTTTCCCGACAAAGTCATTGCAGTGGGAAGAACTGTCCTCATTCACTCTCTCCCTCCCTCCCTCACTCACCTGTGCATTCATGCATTCGTGTATACTGATGACCGATGGCCTCATGGTTTCCTGTCTTATTCACTGGGGTCTGACCCACTAATCCCGTTCCTTCTGGTGCTAAGGTCCTCCCAGATCTTTCCATGAGGGCTCACTGTAAGCTGCTCCTGGATTCTTAGACACATTTCTATCACCCCCGAGCCTCTCCGGAATGCCTGGCCCAACAGCATGTCCCGGGCCTCTGGCTCCACCCTCCCTAGTCCCAGGACCAGGCATCCCTCCCCCAGCCCTGCCTGTTTCTATGGAGAACGGTGTTTAGAACCCACCCTTAGTGGCTGGGTGTGCTCACTGTCACTGGGTGTCAGTGCTCCTGGGGTTTCACGGGGAAGAATTAGGAATATCACACCCCACTCTCTGCACAAATATGTAGCAGGGATGTCACCCCAGCGGAGACAGAGCCGTGCACACAGGTGTCCTGAGCTGCAGGTGAGCACCAGCTCCCTGCCAGAGGCCCATTCCTGACCAACACCAACGTGCAACAGCGGTTGGCGCGGCTGCTGAGGGGCACTGGGCTGGACAACCCACTGCCCTGTGCCCTCCATCTGCCCCTTGTCTCCCCTCTCCATCCCCGTCCCCCCATGCCTGGGCTCCTGGCCAAGGCTCGGAGCTGGTCTCTGGGCACCTCTCAGTGCCCCAGGTCAAACCCTCGGGTCAGGGTGGTATAAACGGGTCCCTCGCAGGGTGTGGGCTGCTGTGAAGCTGTGTGAACAGTGACATTCTGACCTCCGCGGTGTCTCGAAGGCGACAGAGTGATCATAATGGGCACACTTCTCACGACAGAAACGGCGTCTCTTGCCTGGAAAGGAAGAGTCGGCCTTCGTCTCGGTGGCCTTGGTTGTCACCCACACAGCTGAGCCCAGCAGTGCTCAGGATTTGCCCGCCCTGAGGACACAGGCCCTTGACACAGAGCAGGGGGGCGGCACCCGCTCCCTGGGGCGGGCAGAGAAACGCGGTGTCTCCCACCCCGTGAGGAGCTGGGCGGTTCTGCCCCAGGAGCACGTGGAGAGCAGCTGGGCAGAGGAGGGCGGCCAGGCCCCTGCCCTGGGACAGTGGGCACTGCGGAGAGGTGCACCCCCAGGCCCACCCACCTGGAAGGAGCGGGACCCTCGTCCCCAAGGGGGTCTGCAGCTGTCCACCTGGCTGGGCCTGCCCTTCCTCTGGGGCTCTCCATGCCTTCCTACCCCGAATGCATTTGCTCTGCTGGGTGAGGAACCGGGTTACTGTTCTGGAGCCTGGACCTCCAGCCGCACCCCAGGCTGAGGACGCAGCAGCACCTCTGTGGCCTGCGTTCCCTTCTGCACTGCAGGCTCTGGGGTGCCGTCAGGGGCTCCACCTCCGCGTACAGGGCAGGGGGCGCCCTTCCTTCTGCAGCGGGGTGCAGGCCCGGGCCCTCCGTCCCCAGCCCCCGGGGAGCCAGGCCCAGCGCGCGGGCGGCCCGCTGTCTGCAGCCCGTCCCGGCTCCCAGGGCTCAGTGCCTGTGTCACCTGCGGGAAACCTGGGCCACCCTGGAAGGTGTCACAGCGCCGTCGTGAGGGGTAAACAACCGACTCGCGACACCGAGACGCTGCTGCTCCCTCCTCCGGTCCTTTGAAAGCAGCGCTGGGGGTGAAGGCGGTGTCGGCGGCAGGACACTGGTAGTGCTGCAAGGCGGCCAGAGCGGGCCCGCCCACCTCGGGAAGCGCACTGCGCAAGCGCACTGGCGGAGGCACCACCTTAAAGCTCCGCCCACTTCCGCGCCATTGGCCGACGGGCTGGGCGCATGCAAATGAGCTGACAGCGTGCTCTGAGGCGGAGTCTGGGGGTGGAAGCAGGTCTGGGGTGGGACGTGGGCTCGCGGGCCGAACGGAGGCGGGAGGGGTGAGGGCGTGGCCGAGCCTGCAGCCGGGCGCTGGAGGGGACCAGGGGGACAGCCGGGCCGGGCGAGGCCGTGGCCTCCTGCGGGAAGGCGGGGCGTGCGGCCTCGTGCACCTGCACCGCATACACGCGCCCGTGTGTCCTGATGCGTGCGGTGCCGAATTGGGTTGGGAGGGTGAGTCCGGACTGGTGGGGGCGGGGGTCCAAGTGGGCCCCTCATTGGCTGGTGGTCTGGGGCGCTGGGCGGGGCTGGGAGCTCCCAGGGGCAGAGCTGGGGGCGGGACTGGGGGCGGGGCTGGAGCTCAAGGCTCCCACACAGGTCCTGGATTTGTGGGTCCCTTTGGAGGACCAGGCGCCGCGTGGCTGCCTGTGTAGTTGGTGGCACCGAGAGTCGCAGGATGGCGCGGGAGCCCAGCAGCCTGAAGGGTCTCCGGGACCAGCGTGCATGCGCCTGCTGAGCGTGTGGCCCGAGGCCCAGCCTGCAGGAGTTTCTAGAACCCGGTACTTCACTGGAGCTGCCTGCGCTCCAGCCACTCCCCTCATGGAGCCTCCCCTGATCCCCCTTTAGCTCTTATCACACTCAGGGCATTGGGGGTCCCTCCTGCCAGCCCCTCTCTGTCCAGGAGCAGGCAGTGGTGATGTGCTCCTGTGTCAGCTCCCCTCATCTCTCCTGCCCCTGCAGCTGTGGCCCCAATCCAGATCCCCTGCCCTGATGTCCCTCCCACTGTGGACAGACAGTGTGGCCCCAGTGGTGCCTCTGGTCTGGAATCAGAACTAAAAGGCTTTCCTGAGACAGCTACACCTGCCCCCCACCTTTGGTCACCTCAGATGAGAATCTGAACTAACCAGGTGCCACTTCAGCAGGAGTAGCTGGGACAAGAGCCCAGGCTGAGCTGCCCCCACCTCCAGGCCCAGGACTCCTCCCCAGGGACCCTCACAGAGCCCAGGGCAGAGTTCAGGCGAGTCCTGCTCCCCCATTTGTCGTGTCACCTCTGGGCCTCAGCCCTTCCTGCAACAGTGATGTAGCTCAGGCCTACTCTGCATGTCCTGCCCTGCAGGGAGAGCTGGGCTCCTAGGGTGGACAGAAGGCTGGGTGCAGGGGGTGAGCCAGGGTGCTGGGCATGTCTGGGGCACAGACTGAGACCTCTGCTGTCCAGAGTTCTCCCTGAGTGAGAGCAAGGGGTCCTACCAGGAGTCAAGCTTTTAGCCCCAAGGGAGGGAGCCCGGGTCCACTGCTGACCCCCTTCTCTATGCTGTCCTCTCCCTGGACAAGCAGGCTTTCTGGACCCACCACTTAGACCAGGCCTTCTACCCACCCCATACCCCTTGGTCTTGTCTGTTGTGGGTGGTCTGGGACTGGTTTCTCACTCAGGACCTGGCCCTCTAAGGCTGCAGACAGGACTTGAACCCTAGAGCCCCAGTCAGGGGCCAACCTAGTCACATCGGGTGCTTGTGTCACAGCCTGGCTGCCCCTCCTGGGCTCTGCCCCCTGACACCCACCTGGCCTTGAGGGACAGGAAGCAGACTTCTTTGAAGTGTTTGCTTAGCTCAAGTCTGAAGCTGGTGGGCATTGTGGAGGGTGCACTTTGCAGTGAGCAGAAGACTTTAAATGCTTCTAAGAGCCTGTGGTGGTGTACCCCAAGGCTCTGCTCGCACTGGGTATGGGGGCAAGGCCTCAGCTCCAGGTCAGGCACAGAGCCCCTTGCCTGGTGAGGTTTTGTCAGGGGAATCATGCATTTCCCTGCTGCCTGCACTGTCACAGAGACCATGGGAGGCCTCTGATCTGGTGTGGGCCTGCATAGTACTGGGTGGCTCGGCCTCGTGACCACCTGTGGGTGCATGGGGGTGCCCTGCGCGCACTGGTATACGTCCAGGAAGGTGGCCCGGTTCTGCATTGAACCCAGCACCCTGTGGGTAGATGGAGGGTCCTGAGACTGTCAGCTGCGTGGGGGACGCGGGGGCAGAGGACCTACACGGCAGGTGAGTGGGGTAGCTCTACATGGTCCTGTGGGCAGGAGCAGAGGGCACTCAGGAGAAGTGGGTGGTATTTGCTCAGGGAGGGATATTGGTTGTGTCTCATTAGCCAGCAGGTTCTACCCCAAACAGGAAGTACAGGATCATAGAGAAAACCTCCAGGAAACCCCCCAGATACAGCCTGTCTGTCCTGGAGGCTTGAGATGCCTCAAGGAGGGAGGGGTTCACATCTCTAATGTGAGGCTCCATTGGCCATTCACATTTTCCCCCCGTTGTCCCCATGTCTCAGAGTCAATGCTCAGGGGGCTTTCTCCTGAGAGGAGGGACTGTTGGGGAGGGGACTGAGCAGGGACAAAGATGCAGAGGCCTCCTGGGGACCTTCCCTGGGCTTCACCTGGCTGAGAGACATCAGTGATTCACTGTGTAAATGTTCCACACATGATTTATCCACTCATCTACTGATGGACCCTGGGGCTGTTTCCAGATCTCAGCTATTGTAAATATGCTCCTAGGAACACAGGGGTGCGTATATTCTTCCTGATTGGTGTTTCAGCCTTCTTAGGGTATATTCCTAGAAGTGGGATCACTGGGTCAAATGACAGTTCCATTTATACTTTTTTGAGGAAACACCATATTGTTTTCCACAGTGGCTGCACCAGTCTGCATTCCCACCAGCAGTGTACTACAGTCCACTTTTCTCCACACCCTCGCCAGCTCTTGTTGTTTGGTGATTTATTGATGGCAGCCATTCTGGCAGATGTGCAGTAATACCTCACAGTCCTTTTAATTTGCATCTCTGATGAGTAGTGATGTTGAGCATTTTTTCATATGTCTCTTGGTCATCTGCATGTCCTTTCGGAGAGGTGTGTATTTAGGTCCTCTGCCCATTTAAAAAAATTTTTTTTTGTCTTCCTCTTCTTGAGTTCTATGAGTATTCTATATTTTGGAAATTATCCCCTATCAGACATGCCATTGGAAAATATGTTCTCCCAAAAGTGGGATCTTTTTTCATTTTAATTCTGTTTTCTTGGGCTGTGCAGAAGCTTTTTAGTTTGGGGTAGTCCCATTTATTCATTCATTTATTTATTCATTTATTCTGTTTCTCTTACCCTAGCCATTGTATCAGTGAAAATTCTGCTGTGTTGATGTGTGAGATTTTGTTGCCTACATTTTCGTCTAGGATTTTTATGTTTTTATGACTTACATTTAAGTCTTTTATCCATTTAGAATTTATTCTTGTGTATGGTGTAAGTTGCTGGTCTAGGTTC